>OX465322.1:17305923-17308423 GCA_949987585.1 Pipistrellus pygmaeus | reverse complement strand
CGAGCTCGAGGCCCCGGTCCCCCACCTCCGGGAGCCGCCAGGCTGAGGCCCTGGAGGGTGGAAGGGGGGGGCGGCCATACAGGTCCCTCCTCCAGGCCTGTCCGGGGCTCCTGTGTCCACTGGAGAGACCTGGGGGAGACGGCGATGCAGGGGGGGCGGGGTGTGCAGAGCCCCGGGCTGGACCCAGATTGCACTTCTGCCACCTTCCCAGCCACTGCAGAGCCTGCGGCGCCACCTGGTGGTCAGGTCTGGAATGGCAGGCTGGTTGACTTGGGGGGGATGGTACTCAGAGGAGGATGCTGAGGCCTCTCTGTCCCCTACTGTCCCCCCCCTGCCCCCTGCCCCCTGGCCCCCTGCCCCCTGGCCCCCTGGCCCCTGACCCCTGACCCCCTGAGGGCAGGAGTCAGCCCCCCTCCCAGGCCCGGGCTCCTGGCTCCCGCTGCCCACGTCATCTCCCTGGGACAGAGGAGCTGGCAGCTGGGGTGCCCCGCCATGAATGTGGGGGACCCCGGCGCAGCACGGCCGGAGGGCCCGGGGTCACTGAGCCTCAGGAGACACGCTCCGGGTGACGGCCCGGCCCCCCGGCCCCCGGACTGTGCTGGCCTCGTGGACGGCCCCGTCCTGACCCCCCCTCTTTCCACAGCCAGACCCCCCACTTCCCCTCCCCGCCCCCTGCAGCCCGGAGCCGCCCCCAAACACGCCTCAGGCCATGGCAGTGGTCGCCCGTGTTTTAATGAGGAAAAGCACAGCGAGCAGCCCCCCTGCACCCCGACGTGTCCTCCGGGCCCCAGGCCACCCCCGACCTGCGACCTCTGACCTGCGACCTCCTTCCTGTCCCCTCCCCGGGGCCACAGCGGGCTCCCCCTGCAGGCGCTCCCGGGGGAGGGGGGCTCAGTGAGAAGGAAGAGCAGGGGAAGGGGGAGGGGGGCCGGAGGCTGGGGGTCCCCGTCCCTCCTTTCCTTCCCCACGGGCTGTCCCGGGGGACCTCCCAGGAGCCCCTCGCGGCTGCCGCCCTGGCCTCCGGGGGGCGTCCTCCGGCCGGCCCTCGGACTGGCCCCGGCCGGCGTGGCCATCGGGAGTCCCTCCTCCTCCGTGGCCGGGCGCCCGGCAGGGCCTTCGGGGCGAGGCAGCTAGGAGCTGGGATCTGCAAGACACGGACACCAGGCTTCGGGCGGGTCCCCTGGGACAGCGCCCCCCAGCCCCCCCCACAAACACACACCTGCTAAGGGGGACGGTCCTACAGCAAAGGGGGTAGGCCTGGGCCCTGCCCCGGGGGCCGTGGGCTCAAACCCGGAGCCACAGGTGCTCTCTGAGCCCAGGCCAGTCCTTCCGGGCCCCGGGCAGCCCTCAGCACCCAGACAGAGGCCCCTCTGCCGGGGGGGTGGGGGGGGGGCTCTGAGGGCTCCCCAGTGCCTGGCCCTGTCCCCCCGCCCCATCCCTGGGGACCCCTGCAGGCAGCTGGCCGAGCCCCTGGCCCCCTCCCCTCCCCTCCCCGGCCCGGCCGGCGGGCACCTGTGACCAGGAGGGTGGCGGTGCCCCTGACCCCTCCCTCCCCTCCCTCCCCTCCCTCCCCTCCCTCCCCTCCCCTCCCTCCCCTCCCTCCCCTCCCCTCCCTCCCCTCCCCTCCCTCCCCAGCCAGGGCACCTGTGACCAGGAGGGTGGCGGTGCTCACGGCCTGGCCCAGCGCGTTCTCGGCCACGGCCTTGTAGAGGCCGCTGTCCTCGGGGCCCACGCCCGGGAGCACCAGGGAGCACACGCCCAGCGTGTCGGTGCTGTAGGCGCCGCGGCGGCCGGCCAGGCTCTGGCCGTTCCGGAACCAGGTCACGCGGGGCGGCGGGCGGCCCCGCACGGCGCAGCTCATGCAGCACTCGCAGCCGGCCGGCAGCAGGTGCGGCCGCAGCCCCACCAGGAACCAGGGCTTCTGGCCGCCGCCGGCCGGCTCCCGGGGGCGCGGGGCCGCGGCCGGGGCCTCGTCTGGAAGGGAAGCGCCGGACGGGGGCTCAGGGGGGGCGGCGGGACCGGCGGAGGCTCAGGCCGGGGGCTCAGGGGGGGCAGGACTGGCGAGACCGGCGGAGGGTCAGGCCGGGGGCTCAGGGGGGGCAGGACTGGCGAGACCGGCGGAGGGTCAGGCCCAGGGCTCAGGGGGGGCGGTGGGACCGGCGGAGGCTCAGGGGGGGCTCAGGGGGGAGGCGGGCGGCCGGACCGGCCTGCCCTCCCTGCCCAGCAGGCCCCGCGCGCCTCACTCTTTTTGTTTTTCATTAAAAAAGTGATAATTTTGCCAAAACCGGTGCAGGGGGGCCGGGCAGGAGAGGGGCGGCCGCAGCTCCGGGCCGCTGGGTGGACTCAGGTCCAGCTGCCCACGGAGATGCCCTCGGCTGGGCGGGCGGCCTGGGCACCCCAGCCCCGCTGCCCCTGGGGAGGTGCCCGGAGCCGCCCCCATGGTGCCCGGAGCCGCCCCCCATGGTGCCCGAAGCCGCCCCCGGGGAAGGGCCCGAAGCCG
>OX465322.1:17217791-17305723 GCA_949987585.1 Pipistrellus pygmaeus | reverse complement strand
GCGGGAGAGGGAAGCTGGGGGGGGGACCGTTCTGGGGTGTCCGCGGCCTGGGGGCGGGGCCTCGGGGGCCTGGGGCCGAGAGGGTGCTTGCTGTGGGTGTGTGGGAGGGGCCGGGCCTGCAGGGAGACCCTTTTACTTCCTTTATTTTATTTTTTTAATTTTTAATTTTCTTAATTTTAATTGATTTTTTACAGAGAGGAAGGGAGAGGGATAGAGAGCTAGAAACATCGATGATGAGAGAGAAACATCCATCAGCTGCCTCCTGCACGCCCCCCACTGGGGATGTGCCCTGGACCGGAATCGAACCCGGGACCCTTCGGGCTGCAGGTGGACGCTCTATCCACTGAGCCGCACCAGCTAAGGCCTCTTTCCCTCCCTCCCCCTCCCCCCTCCCTCTCCCTCCATCCTTCCCGTCCGCCCGCCCTGTGTCCTGGTGCCCAGTGTGGTCCCGGTCAGAGGGGCCCCAGGCCCAGCCCGGCCCCTCCCCGCGCCGTCGGCGGACACGCTCACCTCGAAGCGCAGGGGCACGCGGACCGTGTCCCCGACCCGGACCACCAGGGGGTCCTTGGCGCTGGGGTCCACCAGGAACCTGGGGCCGACTGCAACACAGGGCGGTCACCCCCTCGCTGACCGACGGCCACCACGGGGCGGGGGGGGAGGGCGGGGGAGGGCGGGGGAGGGCGGGGGAGGGTGGGGGAGGACAGGGGAGGGCGGGGGCGGGTGGGGAGTGGGGAGGGGGGAGGGGGGAGGGGGAGGGCGGGGGAGGGCGGGGGAGGACAGGGGAGGGCGGGGGCGGGTGGGGAGTGGGGAGTGGGGAGGGGGGAGGGGGAGGGGAGGAGGACAGGGGAGAGTGTGGGAGGGCAGGGAAGGATGGGGAGGGCGGGGGAGGGCGGGGAGGGTGCGGAGGGCGGGGGAGGGCGGGGGAGGGCAGAGGGAGGGCAGGGAGGGCGGGGAGGGCGGGGGAGGGCGGGGGAGGGTAGGGGAGGGCGAGGGAGGGTGCGGAGGGCGGGGAGGGCAGGGAGGGCGGGGGAGGGTGGGGAAGGGTGGGGAGGGCGGGGAGGTAGGGGAGGGCGGGGGAGGGTAGGGGAGGGCGGGGGAGGGTAGGGGAGGGCGGGGGAGTGTGGGGAAGGGCGAGGGAGGGTGGGGAGGGCGGGGGAGGGTAGGGGAGGGCGGGGGAGGGTGGGGAAGGGCGGGGGAGGGTGGGGAGGGCTGGGAGGGCGGGGGAGGGCGGGCAGGGCGGGGAGGGCGGGCGCTCACCTTGGGCGGGCGCGGTGTGCACCACCCCGTCCAGCAGGGCCGGCTCCCCGCGGCCCCCAGTGTTCACGGCGACCACCCGCACCAGGTAGGCCCCGTGGGGCCGCAGCCCCCTGGCGGTGAAGGCGGGGCCGGGCACGGTGCCCGCGTGGCAGGGCGCCCAGGCCAGGCCGTCCGCGGGGCACAGCTCCACCACGTAGCCCTGCGCCTCGTCGGCGTCCGGGGCGTCCGGCGGGGCCCAGCGCAGCCCGATGCTGGCCAGCGACGTGCCGGTCACCTGCAGGTCCCGCACGGGCCCCGGGGGTCCTGGCCGGGCGCCGGGAGCGTCAGGCAGGGGCCTCCTCCGGGCAGCCCCCCCGATCGCTCCACTCACCCGACCCCCCACCTCACCGCCTTCCCCGATTCCTGCCACCTGGGACTCCACCCCCGAGACCCCAAGACTAGCATCCTGCATCTCTCTCTTTAAAAAAAAAAATTATATATATAAATATATTTCATTGATTTTTTACAGAGAGGAAGGGAGAGGGAGAGAGAGCTAGAAACATCGATGAGAGAGGAACATCCATCAGCTGCCTCCTGCACTGCCCCAATGGGGATGTGCCCGCCACCAAGGCACATGCCCTTGACCGGAATCGAACCCGGGACCCTTCAGTCCGCAGGCCGGCGCTCCAGCCACTGAGCCAAACCAGCGAGGGCTAAAAAAATATTTTTATTGATTTGAGAGAGGAGGGGAGAGGGAGAGATAGAAACATCCATGATGAGGGAGGATCATGGACCGGCTGCCTCCTGCACGCCCCCTAGTGGGGACCGAGCCTGCCACCGGGGCCTGTGCCCTGACCGGGAATCGAACCCTGACCTCCCGGTTCCTAGGTCGATGCTCAGCCGCGGAGCCACGCCGGCCGGGCCTGGCCGTTCCCTCCGCCCTCCCTGGCCCCCGGCTCCCAGCCTGTCTCCCCTCCGCCCCTGGTCCTGGTCGCCCCTCACTCACTCATGGGGTCCCGGGCGAAGACGGGGTCCGAGGGGGGCCCGGGCTGCCCGGGGCCGGCAGGTGCCACGGCCGTGACGCGGAACTCGTACTGGCAGTCCGGCCGCAGGTCGGTCACCGTCCACCTGCGCTCTGAGAGACCCGCCCGTCAGCGCCCGGGGCGGGACCGGCCGTGGACACAGGCAGCCCTGGGGGTCCCGGGGCCCCCACAACCCCTCCCACCTTCTCCCAGCATCCCCAGGGCAGACCCCGGGGAGAGCACGGCTCAGGGTGCCTCTGGGCCGATGTCACCAGGCCCTCGGAGCAGGGGGCCGCCCGGGAGCGGGGGCTGCAGGCCGGGGGGCAGGGGTGCGGGGGGGGGGGGCTGGAGGCCGGGGGGCGGGGGTGCGGGGGGGCTGGAGGCTGAGGTGCGGGGTGCAGGGGGGGGGCTGGAGGCCGGGGTGTGGGGTGCAGGGGGGGCTGGAGGCCGGGGTGCGGGGGCTGGAGGCCGGGGGTGGGGGCGGGGGGGCTGGAGGCTGAGGTGCGGGGTGCGGGGGGGGGGGGGCTGGAGGCCGGGGTGTGGGGTGCAGGGGGGCTGGAGGCCGGGGTGTGGGGTGCGGGGGGGGGGCTGCAGGCCGGGGTATGGGGTGCGGGGGGGCTGGAGGCCGGGGTGCGGGGGGGCTGGGGTGTGAGGGGGCTGGAGGCCAGGGGGTGGGGGTGCAGGGGGGCTGGAGGCCGGGGTGTGGGGTGTGGGGGTGGCGGGGGCTGGAGGCCGGGGAGCGGGGGCTGCAGGCCGGGGTGCGGGGGGCCTGGAGGCCAGGGTGCGGGGGGGCTGCAGGCCGGGGTGCGGGTGCGGGGGGGCTGCAGGCCGGGCGGGCGCTCACCAGGCACAGGCGACTCGGTCGCGGCCGCCCAGGTGCTGCTTCCCGCCTTGCGCTTCTCGACCAGGTAGCCCAGGAGGTGGGCGCTGCCCGGGCCCCGGGGGGCCGTCCAGCTCAGGGTGACGGTCCGGCTGGAGGCCGACAGGATGGCGGGGGCCGAGGGGGGTCCGGGGCGCGCTGGGGGCGGAGGGGGATCAGCCAGAGGGTGAGGGAGGCCGGAGGGGCCGAGGGGGGCCTGGGGCGCGCTGGGGGCGGAGGGGGGTCAGCCAGAGGGTGAGGGAGGCCGGAGGGGCCGAGGGGGGCCCGGGGCGCGCTGGGGGCGGAGGGGGATCAGCCAGAGGGTGAGGAGCCGGTGGGGCTGAGGGGGGCCCGGGGCGCGCTGGGGGTGGAGGGGGGTCAGCCAGAGGGTGAGGGAGGCCGGTGGGGAGTCTCGGGGGCCCCTCCCAGGGGGAGCGTTGTTCAGGACACAGCATCCCAGCTGCCCGGGGGGTGATGGGGACAGAGGGCCAGGTGGACGAGGGGTCCAGCTGGACGGGTGTCTCTGGGGGGCGAGGCCGCCCGCCCCGGGTTCGAGCATGGGTCCCCTGTGTCCTGGGACCCCCCACCTCCTGTTCCAGACCCTGAGTGACTCGGGGAGGGGGTGCCGGGGCACAGGGGGAGCCTGGGATGGCCCCAGCCTGGCCCGAGCCCTGCCCCCCCCCACACCCCCGTCCCTGTCTTACCCTCGGGGGCCACCAGCACCTCCGCGGACTCCAGGGCCTCGCCGGGCCCCTCGGCGCTCACCGCCCGCACGCGGAAGGCGTAGGTCCTGCCCGGCTCGGCCTGGGCGTCGGTGAAGCTGGTGGCGCCGGCCGGGGCCTCGCCCACCGCCAGCCACGTGCTGCGGCCGGCCTGCCGCCGCTCCACCAGGTACCGCTCCACGGCCCGGCCCCCGTCGTCCCGGGGCGGCCCCCAGCGCAGGCTCACGCCCCCCCGGCTGGCCTGCACCTCCAGGGGGCCCTGCGGCGGCTGCGGCTTGTCTGGTCCGGGGAGGGGCGGGGAGAGGAGGGCGTCAGAGGAGCTGGGGGGCTGGTGTACCCCACCCTGTCAGCAAATAAGCCTGCCGAGGGGGGGGGACCCCAGAGAAGCCCAGGAGGTGTCCCTGGTCCCTAACCAACACAGACACACGCACGTACCCAGCCACACATGCATGTACGTAGCCACATGTATACACACATATACACATCCACACACTCACACAACTTGCTAAGCCCCCCCGAGACCCCCCACCACATGCATGTGTGTGCGTACACACATGTGCACACACATGCACGTGCCATATGCATACACCCCCACATACACAGTAACCTGTGCACACAACACACACATGTGTGCACACATATATGCTCGCACACATGCATATATGCACACACCCACACGCGTGCGCACACAGCCTGTGTGCACATATACACACGCACACTCACGTGTGTGCACAGGACGCATGCACACCGTCACATATGTATGTACCACGTGCATGTGTGTACATGTGTGTGCACATACCCACACATGTGCACACCACGTGCGTGCACACACATATATGCACACACTCACACATAGGAACACACCCAGGGAGGTATAATGGAGAGCACCAGCCCTGAGCCCAGCTGCACCAGCGGGCCCCCCTCAGGACCAGGGCTCCCTCCCCGCAGGCTGCGGAGGGGAGAGGGGAGCAAGGGCAGCTGCTCTGGTCTGAAACGGCCAGCGGGCGCCCGGGAGGGTCAGGCGGGGCCCAGGCCGTGGGGGGGGGTGAGGTGGGCGCCCGGGAGGGTCAGGCGGGGCCCAGGCCGTGGGGGGGGGGTGGAGGCGGGCGCCGGGGAGGGTCAGGCGGGGCCCAGGCCGTGGGGGGAGGCGGGTGCCATGGGGCGGGCGGGTACCTATGACGATCACGGTGAGCGCGGCCTGCACGGAGCCGCCGGGGCTGCGCAGTGTCAGGCTGTAGCGGCCGCCGTCCCTCCGGCCGGCGCTGGGCAGGCACAGCCGCGCGCAGCCGCCGTCCAGGGCCAGCTGCGCCCCGCGGGCCCCGGCCCCGTCCACCGCGGCCCCGTCCCGGGCCCAGGCCGCCTGCACGGGGAGGCGGCTCTCGAAGGCGATCTTCACGCTGAGCGGCTTCCCCGCCTTCACCACCAGCGGCTCCCGCAGCCGCTCCAGCGCGTCCGGGGCGATGACCGGGGGGTCTGGGGACACAGGCAGGGGGGCTGGGGGCATGGGGGCGAGGAGGCCGGCCCGGGCGCCGGGGGGGGGGGGGGGGACGAGGAAGGCCTCAGAGACGGAAGTTTGGGCTCAGAGGGAGGAACCTGAGGGCTAATGGGGGGGGGGGGTGGGCTTTGTCTGCAGCAGAAGGGTCCCGGGTTCGATTCCAGTCAAGGACACACGCCCAGGGTGCCAGCTCGACTCCAGTCGGGGGCGTGCCTCTCTCTCATCATGGCTGTTTCTCTCTCTCCCTTTCCTCTCCTTGCTCTGAAATCAATTAAAAATATATTAATACGGCCGAAACCGGTTTGGCTCAGTGGATAGAGCGCCGGCCTGCGGACTGAAAGGTCCCAGGTTCGATTCCGGTCAAGCGCATGGACCTTGGTCGCGGGCACATCCCCAGTGGGGGCGGGGGGTGCAGGAGGCAGCTGATGGATGTTTCTCTCTCATCGACGTTTCTAGCTCTCTATCCCTCTCCCTTCCTCTGTAAAAAATCAATAAAATATTTAAAAAATATATTAATATATATTAATATGTAAATAAATAAATTAATAAGGCCAATTAAATATATATTAATACGTAAATGAATAAAGTCATAAAGCTGTCCTCAGACGGAGGTGGGCGGGACCCGGCTGCAGACAGGCCTCACACCCGGGCGCTGGGGTACCGGGCGGCGTGGCCCGCCGGCCGGGCGGGCAGGGCTGCGGCCTCACCTCGCACCGTCAGGGTGGCCTCGGTGTGCTGGCCGCCGGCCTCGAAGCGGTACCTCCCGGCGTGGGCGCCCCGGGCGCGGGCGATGAGCAGCCGGCGCACCAGGCCCTCCTGCTCCACCACCAGGCCGTCCTGGGCGCTGAGCTGCAAGCAGGCCAGAGCTGAGCCGGGCAGCCACACACGCGCGCGCACACGCACACATACACACGTGTGCGTGCACGCACGCACGCGCACATGCGCATACATACACACGTGTGCACACACACACTCACGCACACACTCACACACAAGCACACACGCACACACGCGCACACTCACACACATGCACACACGCACACATACTCGCACACACACACATGCGCGTGCACACATGCGTGCACACGCGCGCGCACACACACACACTCACACACGCACACACGCCCAGGCTCCTCCGGGCCCGCCCCCCGGGGCCGTCACCAATGCCATCGCGGAGCCCCGGTGACGGGCGGGTGGGTATCGGACGTGGGCCCAGGGCAGCCGCCCTGCACGGTCCCCACTGCGCGCCCTGGGTCCTCGGTGAGCGCGCAGTAGGTCCGTTATCCGCCCACCACAGAGACGGAGCCAGGCCCCCGGCGGCAGGCCCCGCTCTGAACCCCGGGGCACGCTCCCTCCCCAGAGGTCAGAGGCTGTTGGGGCCCAGGGGCCTCGTCTGGTTAGGCGGACAAAGTGGCTTTTTTTTTGTACGCAGCCTTCAAGGACACATCAGGCCCTGGCCGGTGTGGCTCAGTGGATAGAGCGCCAGCCTTCGGGCTGAACGGTCCCGGGTTCGATTCCGGTCAAGGGCACACACCCAGGTGGCAGGCTTGATCCCCCCCAGTAGGGGGCGCGCAGGAGGCAGCCGATCTGTGATTCTCCTCAAGGATGTTTCTCTCTCTCTCTCTCCCTCTCCCTTCCTCTCTCAAACCAATTAAGAAAGAAAGAAAGAAAACACATCGGGTTCAACAGGTGCTGCTGGGACAGAAACAGCGCTGGGGCCGCTGAGAGCAGAGCGCGTTGGGGGGGAGGGGGCGGGGACCGGGGCGCACAGTGGGTCTAAAATCCTGCGTGCTGTGGGCACACTGGGCGGTGGGCTAAGCGCCCAGGCGCATCCAGAAGACAAAGAAGGACGCATGGCCCCTGGCCGGCTCTCGGCCCTCCCTCTGGCCCTGCCCCAGACGGGTGGGGGAGATGGCGGGGGGGAAGGGGGAGGGAAAGAGGGGAGACACAGTACCTGAACTCCATCCTTAAACCAGGCGCCTGGCCCCAGGTCCCGGCTGAGGGTGCAGGACAGGGTGGCCGCCTCCCCCAGCCGAGCTTCCGTGTCAGCCAGGCCCCGGGAGAAGTGGCCATGGGGGGCTGGGGGGACAGACAGAGGCCGGACGGTCACCCCGGGACCCGCCCCCCCAAGGTCCAGCCTCCCAGGCCCCGGCCCGCATGGCCCCCTGGGGGGAGGGGTCCCCCAGGTGCTGCCTCCCGCCCTCTGCCCAACCCCTCCCTCTTGCCCTTCACCCTGGGGCCCCTGGGGTGTACGGAGGACGGAGGGCCCCCGAGTCCCTGAGACGGGCGCCCCCCAGCCTGGGGGAACCCTCAGCTTTGGACACTGTGTGTCTGGGCAGATCCTGGGGGGGGACCCCGAGGCCCCTTGGCCCGATCCCACCTGCCGCCTCCTGGGCGGGAGGAGACGCCCCCAGATTGGGGGGGGGAGCACGGGCAGGGAGGGGGACCTGGGGGGGCGGGTCTCGGGGGGCGGGGTCCCCTCGGAGCCGCCCGGCCGAACCTACCTCTGGACTCCTCACAGAAGCAGCCGGAGCCGATCTTGTGTCTGCGACGGGGGCTCCGGGCGGCGTCCTGGCCTCGGCCCCCGGCGCCCGGCCTGCCCTCCGCGCCAGCTCCCCTGCTGTCCGCGGGGCTCCCGTCCTCTCGGGGCGCCTCCCCGGGGCTCCCCATCTCCTCCTCCTCCTCCTCTGCTCCGGTACGCGGCCCCCGGCCCCCGGCTTCCTCCTCCAGCGCCCGCCGCTCAGCGCCTCGAACCCCGGTCCCCGGGCGCGGGCGGGACCGGCTCCCCCGTGGGGCCCCGTCCTCCTCCGCCCGGGCCTGGTCATCCTCTGCGCCCCGGGGCCCCCTCCGTCCTCTGCCGAGCGGGGCCCCCGGGCCCCCCGTGTCCGTGGGTCTGTCTCCAGAGTCTGTGCTGCCAGGGGGCCCTTCCCGGCCGTCCCAGGCTCCGTCCACATCCCGGGGGCCAGCGGACCTGCGGGGGCTCCTGGGCCCTGCCCCTCTGCCCTCCCGCGCCCCCGGGCCCTGCCTGCCCCCTGCCTCCGCCCGGCCTGCAGCCCCCGCCCGGCCCCGGCCGCCCTCTGGCCCTTCCCGGGTCCCCCCGAAAGCGGCAGCGTCCGCCCCAGAGCCGGGGGGCTGGCTCCCCGCTCCTGCCCGGCCCCCGGCCCCGTCCGAACCCTGGTCTCCCCGGCCCGGGGCCCGGGCTCGGCTAGCCGCCGGCCCCTCGGCAGATGCCGACGGGGATTTGCCCCTCTGCCCGGGCCTCCGGCCTCCGTCCCCGGCCTCGCCGGTGCCGGACCCCGAGGCGGCCGGAGCCCCCCCACCTCCCAGCAGGGCGTCCCCAGCACCCCGAGGCCCTGGTCCTCCCTGGGCAGCGGCTCCGGCCCCGTCCTCTGTCCCTGCCCCTGACCCTGCTTTCCGGGAGCTGTCTCCTGCCCCTGCCCCTGCCCCTGCCCCTGGCCCTGGCCCTGGCCCTGCCCCTGCCCCTGCCCCTGCACCTGCCCCTGCCCCTAACCCTGCTCCTAACCCTGCTCCTAACCCTGCCCCTGCCCCTGCCCCTGGCCCTGCCCCTGCCCCTGCCCCTGCCCCTGCACCTGCCCCTGCCCCTAACCCTGCTCCTGCCCCTGCCCCAGCCCCGACCCCTGCCCCTGCCCGGGCCTCACCCTCCATGGCCCTCCGACCACCAGGGCAGCCAGGAGCCCCCTCACCCCCTGCCTGATCTGCGGACCCGCCCTTCCCGCTGGGGGCCCCTCTGTCCCCGGGAGGCCCTGGGGCCCCTGAGGAGGCAGAGCCCCCCACGCCCACCCCAGGGCCGGCCCCGGTCACCAGCCCCGCTGCCCTGCCCCCCACGGAGCCAGGGCCTCCATAAGGCCCCTCCGAGGCCGCCCCGGGCCCCGCCCCGGGCCCCCCAGCTTCTCGGCCTTTGGGGGCCCCCTCCTGTCCCACTGAGGCCAGAGCGCCCCCATGGCGCCCAGGACCACCTCCAGAGCCCCCCTCACCCTCCGGCCCAGACCCTACAGACCCTCCCAGGCCTCCCCTGTGACCTGCCTCACTCCCCGACCCCATTCCCATGGACCCCCCGAAACCGTCCCTGTGACCTGCCTGGGCCCCCGACCCCACTCCCATGGACCCCCCGAAACCATCCTTAGGACCTGCCTCACTCCCCGACCCCATTCCCATGGACCCCCCGAAACCATCCCTGTGACCTGCCTCACTCCCTGACCCCACTCCCATGGACGCCCCGAAACCGTCCCTGTGACCTGCCTGGGCCCCTGATCCCACTCCCCCAGGAGCCCCCAAACCATCCCTGTGACCTGCCTCACTCCCTGACCCCACTCCCATGGACCCCCCGAAACCATCCCTGTGACCTGCCTCACTCCCTGACCCCACTCCCATGGACCCCCCAAAACCATCCTTAGAACCTGCCTGGGCCCCTGATCCCACTCCTCCAGGAGCCCCCAAACCATCCCTATAACCTGCCTCACTCCCTGACCCTGTTCCCCCAACACCCCCAATCCCATCCCCATGACCTGCCTGGGCCCCTGACCCCATCCCCCCAACACCCCCAATTCCATCCTTATATCCTGCCTCACTCCCTGACCCTGTTCCCCCAACACCCCCAATCCCATCCCTATGACCTGCCTCATACCCTGAGCCGTCGCTGTGCCTGGACCCTCCCACACCAGCCCCATGGCCTGCCTCGCTCCCTGACCCCACGCCCCCAAGCCCCCCTGAACCCTCTCTGAGGCCCGCCTCCCCTCCTGGCCCGGTCCCCCCAGGCCCAGGCCCCCCTGACCCTCCGTTGTGCTGAAACCCCGGGACCCCGGGTCCGTCCCTGTGACCCCTGTCGGAACCCGCCCCGCTGCCCGGAGCCTGGGCCTTGGGGAGCCCCGACTCGTCCCAGCCGAGGCCCTGGGCCCCCTCCCCTCCGTCCCCTCCGTCCCCCCCGCCCCCCGCCCTCAGAGCCCCGGGACCCCCGGACCCATCTGCCCCGCCCCCTTCTCCAGGGGCCCCCTTCGCCCCCGAGGCTCGAAAGCCCCCTCCTTCTCGGGCCGAACCCCCCGGCTCTGCTCCCCCACGCCCCTCCCCCCAGGCTGCGGGCTGCACCCCGGCTTCCCCCCCTCCCCCTCCCCCAGCGCGGGTCCCGGCCCCCCTCCCTGCAGGACCGAGACCGTCCTGGTCTCCAGGCCTCACCGCCCCCGGCCCCTGCGAGCCGCCCCTGTGGGCGCCCCCCTCCTCAGCCTCTGCCCCCCGAGGCGCCCCAACAGCCCTCCCAGAGCCCGCCTCTCCCAGCGCCCCCAGGCCATCGCGGGAACCGGGGCCCGCTCCCCTTAAATACCCGGACCCGGCTCCGTACGGGGACCCCCCCACGCCCGCCTCGGCCCCCCGTCCGCCTCCGGCCCCCCCCTCCTCCGGAGTCCCGAGCCCCGTTCCAGAGACCCTGTCCCAGCCCCGGGGCACCAGGGCCTCCTGCTCCCTCCGAGCCCCCCCGGGCCCCCCAGGGCCCCTGAGCACCCCGGCCTGGAGCCCCAGTGAGCCCGTGGCTGCCGGCATGGCCGCCCAGGCCAGACCCCATCAGCCCGGGCGCCTGGCTACCGCCCACACCCCCGCTCCCTCCTCCAGGCCCAGCCCGGGCCCCCGCCTGGCTGGGGCCGGACCCCGAGTCGCCCCAGGGCCCTGAGCTCCCAGCCCCCATCCTGCCGCCCCCCCCTTGGGAACTGGGGGGGCTTCTGCCATCCCCGGCCCCGCCCGAGGCCCCCCCTGGCCCCTGGCCCTCTCCTCCCCAGCCCCCGGGGCCCCCTGGGCCCCCCTCCTGCCTCCCGCCCTCCGGACCCCCGCTCCCCAGGATGGGGTCTCCGCCCCCAGGTATCGAGGGCGTCTGTCCGGGAGACGGCCCTGGTCCCCCGAGGCCCCCATCAGCCCATCCCCCGGAGCCCCAGGACCCGGGGCCTCGGCCTGCCTCGGAGCCGGGGCCCCTGCCTTCGGGGGACCCCAGGGCTCCAGGACCTCCGGCCACACCGCCGTCCCCGGGCCCCCCCAGGCCGGCCCCGCTGCCCCAGGGGCCCCAGGCCGCTCCACTCCCCCTTTCCCGGCCCAGAGTGTCCTCCCCCCAGCCCCCTCCGGGGCCCTCCTCCGGCAGTAGCCTCCCCACCCCTTCCCCTCCGGCCCCCGGCCCCCCAGGGCCGGGCCACGACCCCTGCGGGGACCCCTTGCCTGTCCCGGGCCCCAGCTGAGCACCCCCGAGCTGTCCCCGGCTGTCCCCACTGTCCCCCTGTCCTTCCCCAGGGCTCCCCGGTCCTCCGGCCCCCCAGCCCCCGGCCGGCCCGCCCCCTCCGTCCCCGTCGCCGCCTCTGCCACCATCCAGCCCGTGACCTCCCAGCCCTGACCCCGCGCCTCCTCCCTGTGACCGGGGCCCCCCCAGGAGGCTCCCGTCCCCCGAAACAGCGGCCTCGAACCCGTCCGCTTCCGGAAAGCCCCGCCCCGCGGGCCCAGGGCCCCAGGCTGCCCCGGCCGCCCCCTCGCCCCCCATCGAGGCGTAGCTGTGCCCCCGGAGACCCCCTCCGCCCAGGCCGGCTGGGAGCTGGAGGCCGGGGTCCCGGCCGGTCCCCCCGGGGGCGCCCCCCTGCCCTCCGGGAGCCCCCCGCTGGCCGCTGGCCCCCCTGGACTCTTCGGTGCCCGAGGCCGGGGCTCCTTGCCCCTGAGCCTGGTGGTCAGCGCCGGCGGTCAGAGGGCCTTGGTTCTGCCCGGCTGTGGACGCACGGTGAGAGACAGAGAGGAGGCCGTCAGCTGGGGCCGACCCTCCGGGGTCCCCACACCCCTGCCTGTCCTGACCCTCGGGGTCCCGGCAGAGAGACCAGCCGCCCTCGGAGCAGGGAGCCCGCGGGCCAGGCGGTGACGGGACACACCGGCCCTGCTCCCCAGCCCCGCACCCACCCCCCACCTGCCGAGTGGCCCCCGAGGATTTTGGGGGGAAATGCAGGAGCCAGAGTCACTTGCTTATCAAACCGTCAGGAGTTTGTAAAAAGACCTACATGGCCCAGGCCGGTGTGGCTCAGTGGATAGAGCACCGGCCTGCGGACAGAAGGGTCCCGGGTTCCATTCCCGGTTAAGGTCACAAGCCCAGGGTGCCGGCTCGATCCCCAGTAGGGGGCATGAGAGAGGCAGCTGGTCCGTGACTCTTATCCTGGATGTTTCTCTCTCTTGCTCCCTCTCCCTTCCTCTCTGAAATCAATAAAAATAAATTTAAAGGGTTTGCTGGCATTGACCAGGTTTTAAAAAAATAAAAAAATAACAAAATAAAAATCCTGCCAAAACCGGTGTGGCTCCGGGGATAGAGCGTCAGCCTGCAGACTGAAGGGTCCCGGGTTTGATTCCGGTCAAGGGCATGGACCTTGGTTGCGGGCACATCCCCAGTGGGGGGTGTGCAAGAGGCAGCTGATCGGTGTTTCTCTCTCATCGATGTTTCTAGCTCTCTCTCCCTCTCCCTTCCTCTCTGTAAAAAAAAAAAAAAAAAAAAAAAAAATCAATAAAATACATTTAAAAAAAAATCCTACTTGCCCTGCTGGCGGCCTCCACCATTGTCCAGTCTCCTGTCCAGTTCACAGTCTCCTGGGACCCCCCGAACCCTCACCCGGGGGAGGGGGGCGGCCACAGGTGTTTGTTCTGTGGCCTCGTCCGGGGGCGTCTCATCCCCGAACCCGGGCCCCCGTCCCAAGCGCTGACCGGCCCCCAGGGCCACTGAGTCCTCCCGCACAGGCAGGGAGGCAGCGGGCGGGGCTGGCTGGCCGGGAAGGGGGGGCCGGCGGGACTGGGGACCGGGCCCCCGGGCCTGACCCCCGCCCCGCCCCGCCCCGCGGGCCCCGCCGCCCGCCCCACACTCACTCTCCACCACCAGCCAGGCGCTGGAGGCGTGCAGCCCTGTGTCCAGGGCGTAGGGGCCCATGTCGGTGAGCCGGGCGCCCCGCACCACCAGCCGGTGGGTCCGCCCGTCGGGGGACACGGACGCCTCGAGCCGGCCGCCGGGCGGCAGCGGCTGGTGCTTGAAGTGCCAGGCGGCCTGGGGGCAGGGGCCGGAGAGCTCACACTGGAACACCGCGTCGGCCCCCTCCTGGCAGCGGGCCTCCGACAGCGGGACCAGCACGCGGGGCGGGATGGCTGTGGGGGGGGGGGGGGCCGTCAGCCCGGCCGCCCAGCCGCCCGCCTGCCCCCCCCAGCCCGCCCGCCTGCCCCCCCAGCCCACCCGCCGGTGTGGCAGGTGTGACTGCCCCGCCCCCCTGAGGCCGCCCTCAGCAACCCAGGTGGCTCAGCCAGCTCAGACACACACACTCACACACACTCACATACACACTCGCACACACACTCACTCACACACACTCACAAATGCTCACACAGACACCCTCACACACACGTCGCTCAGAGGGTCCCCCGGGACCCCTGTGTGGGTCAGAGAGGTTCCCAATAGCCTGTGATCAGAAAGACGGGCCCTAGCCAGTGTGGCTCAATGGCTAGAGCGTTGGCCTGTGCACTGAAAGGTCCCAGATTCAATTCCTGGGTTGCGGGCTCCAGCTCCAGTGTGGGGCGTGCAGGAGGCGGCCGATCCATGATTTCTCTCATCATGGATGTTTCTCTCTCTCTCTCTCTCTCTCTCTCTCTCTCTCTCTCTCTCTCTCTCTCTCTCTTTTTCTTCCCCTCTCCCTTCCTCTCTGACATCAATAAAAACTTATTTAAAGGAGAGAGAGAGAGAGGGAGGGAGAGCCAAAACCAGTGTGGTTCAGTGGATAGAGCATCAGCCTGTGAACGGAAGGATCCCGGGTTCAATTCGGGTCAAGGGCATGGACCTTGGTTGCGGGCACATCCCCAGTGGGGGGTGTGCAGGAGGCAGCTGATGGATGTTTCTCTCTCATTGATGTTTCTAGCTCTCTATCCCTCTCCCTTCCTCTCTGTAAAAAATCAACAGAATATAGTTAAAAATAAAATAAGAGAGAGAGAGAGGGAGAGGGAGAGGGAGAGGATACTGACCGTGGCTGACCTTGGATGCGTGGTCCCTCCTCGGGACCACTGTCGCGCCCCCCCCCCCCCCCGTGGCCCCGCCGTGGCCCCAGGCCTGCCCGCCCGGCGCCCGGCCGCTCACCGCCAGCCTCCAGCTCCGTGGAGAAGACCTCGGCATCCTCCACTTTGACCTGGTAGAGGCCAGCGTCCTCCGGCCACAGGTCCTGGATCTGGAAGTGGTAGTGCCTGCCCAGCCGCCGGGCGCTGTGCTTGCTGTGGCTGTCGGAGCCGTAGGGGACCATCTCGCCGTCCTGAGGCCGGAGAGGGAGAGGGAGAGGGTTCGGGGCGGCCGCACGGATCCGCACACCGGGCCGGGGGTCAGAAGACAAACAGGATGGACGTTAGAAAGAGAGAGAACTGCCCGGCTGTTCGGCTCCCGGGTTGGAGCGGCGAGAGAGAATCCCAGACCGGCTGCCTCCTGCACGCCCCCTACTGGGAACCGAACCACAGCCCTGGACCGGAATGGAACCACCCGGGACCCTTCCGTCCCCAGGCTGACGCTCTTGACGAGGACCCCAGAGCCTGCAGGAACTCGGGGGCCGTGGGGCTCACACCTGTGCTTAGGTAAGCCCACAATCCCGGTCCCCAGGGCCTGAGGCCCCCCGCCCAGAGCCCCCCCCACCCGCCCGCGGCCCCCCCAAGCCTCACCTTGAACAGGTAGACGTTGCTCTCGGGGTCCTTGAGGTCCAGGTCCAGCTCGAAGAAGGCCACCCCCTCCTTGGTGACCTTCATGTGCTTCATGTTGGAGACCGTGTTGACGTACTGGGGAAGGCAAGCCCACCGGGGGGCGCTCCTCAGGGCCCTGCACGCCCTCAGGCCCGGGCCCCCCAAATCCTGGACCCCCCCCCCCAATCCCAGGAGAGACAGGAACCCCGCGGAGAAGGGCTTTCTCCCAGAGGAGTCATGGGGCGGGAAGGGGAGCCGGAAGGAAGCCAGGTGTCCACCAGGGGGCGCCGGGAACACAGCAGGGCTGGGTGTTGGCCGGTGGTTTCATCTAACAAAAGCGGGTTGAGCCGAAGCCAGTGTGGCTCAGTGGATAGAGCGTCAGCCTGCGGACTGAAAGGTCCCAGGTTCGATTCCGGTCAAGGGCATGGACCTTGGTTGCGGGCACATCCCCAGTGGGGGGCGTGCAGGAGGCAGCTGGTGGATGTTTCTCTCTCATCTACTTTTCTAGTTCTCTCTCTCTCTCCCTTCCTCTCTGTTTAAGTGAGATGAGCCGAAACCGGTGCAGCTCAGTGGATAGAGCCTCGGCTTGAGGACTGAAAGGTCCCGGGTTCGGTTCCGGCCAAGGGTGTGGACCTTGGTTGCGGGTGCACCCGCTGGCACCCCCTCTGAGGAGTCTGTGACCGTAACACCCACATTACCAACAAGGAAACGGAGACGCACGGCCGCCCTCCCCGCTCCGAAGCCCAGCATGCGTGTCAGAGGCAGGTCCGTGGCCAGGACGCCGGCTCGGACACGGGGTCCGTGGCCAGAGGCCCCGAGGGCTGGAGGCGGCGGGGGCCGGGCCCGGGGGCCGGGAGGGAGGGGTACCTGCGCCATCCGGTCCTCCCGCGCCCGCCGCAGCCGCTCCAGCTTGCGCAGCATCCCGCGGAAGTCGGCGATGCCGTGCTCCAGGCACAGCCGCTCGTAGTCCCTCCGGTCCGCCGACATCAGCAGCTGCCACACCTGCTCGGGGTCCATCTTCCTCTTGGGGGGCGGGGCGCTGGGGAGCCGGGGAGCCTCAGGAGCCGATCCTCCCACCGGGGCCTGGGGTGCTGCCCTCCTGCACCCGCGGAATGGGCCACAGACTGGGCCCCCGGACCCCCCTCCCCCCCTCAGGGCCTGGGTGCTGT
This sequence comes from Pipistrellus pygmaeus, assembly GCA_949987585.1. Taxonomy (NCBI): domain Eukaryota; kingdom Metazoa; phylum Chordata; class Mammalia; order Chiroptera; family Vespertilionidae; genus Pipistrellus; species Pipistrellus pygmaeus. Next base: position 17,289,509 of record OX465322.1, on the reverse strand, counting down.
CCTCCTGCCCCCCCTCCCCCGGGGGAGGGGCCCAGACTGGGCCCGGGACCCCCCCTCCCCCCCTCAGGGCCTGGGGCGCTGTCCTCCTGCCCCCCCTCCCCCGGGGGAGGGGCCCAGACTGGGCCCGGGACCCCCCCTCCCCCCTCAGGGCCTGGGGCGCTGTCCTCCTGCCCCCCCTCCCCCGGGGGAGGGACCCCAGACTGGGCCCCGGGACCCCCCCCCCCCGCCCAGGGTCCTCGGAGGTGCCGGTGTGGCCTCCCCAGCCAGATGCCCATGGAGGACATGGTCCAGTTGCTCTGAACACACTGTCCCAGCCCAGCGCCCCGTCTCCCAGCCAGCCAGTCAGGCCGGGAGGGGCGCTCAGGAGCGGCAGAGGGGCACCCAGCGCGCCCACCTCGGGGCACCCCTCTCCCCACCGCGTCCCTCGGTCCAGCCCCTCCTCCCTCCTCCCGCTGCCCCTGCTCAGGGCGGGGCGAGGGCTGCGCCGAGTGCTCATGGAGGCGGCTGGGACGGGACCCACCTCTTCCGCAGCATCCTCCGCAGGTCCATCAGCTCCTTACTGAGGTCTGCAGGGGGGGGGGGGGGGGTGAGGCTCCGCCCCCGGAAGTGGGGGGGCAGGGCGGGGAGGAGGGGGACAGGAGGGCGTGTGGTCCGCGGCCAATCACAGGGAGCTTCGGAAAGGGCCCTCCCGGGGCCCGGCCCGTGTGGCTCAGTGGTTGAGCCTCGGCCTCTGAACCAGGAGGTCCCGGTTTGATTCCCGTGGGGCACATGCTCGATCGCCAGGAGGGGGCGTGCAGGAGGCAGCCGCGCCCCGTGATTATCTTTCTTCATGGATGCTTCTCTCTCCTCGCTCTCTCCTTCTCCCTTCCTCTCTGATATCTCTATCTCTATCTATCATCTATCTATCTACCCTGTTTCCCCGAAAATAAGACAGTGTCTTATATTAATTTTTTTTCTCCCAAAGTTGCGCTAGGTCTTATTTTCCGAGGATGTCTTATTTTCGGGGAAACACGGTATATATCTATCTATATATCTATATATCATCTATATATCTATATATCTATATATCTATCTATATATCTATATATCATCTATCTATATATCTATATATCTATATATCTATATATCTATATATCTATATATCTATATATCTATATATATCTATATCTATATCCTCTGTGGGGGCCTGGCCAAGTGGGGGGGTGCCAGGCCAGAAGCAGCCCACCCCCGAAGGCCCCAAGGACAGCCCCTCGACCTACCCTCCTGGGGCTCCGTGTTCCTCTTCCGTTTCTTCCGGAAGCCGACTGCTCCGCCGGGGAGGAGGGGGCAGCCGTGTGGGCGGGGGGAGAGAAGCCAGACGCACTGTGGTCTCCCCAAGAGCGGCTGAGCACCCACCAGGGTCCCGACCCCCACTCCCCCCCCCCCCCCCCCCGGCGTGGGGACAGCCGGGCAGCCGGGACGGGCGGGATGGAGTGGGGCCCCTGCAGGCACCTCAGGCAGGAAGGACCCCCCCCCCCCTGGGCTCAGGGGCCCGGAGGTGGCTTCCGTGTGACCCCGGGACCGAGCTGAGCCCCATGGGGAGCTGCCCTGTCGGGGTTCGGCCCCACGTTGCTGACCAGCTGGCTGGACCTGCAGCCACTCACCCCCCCCCTCGTCTCCATCCTATAGAACCCCTCCCCCTCCCCCAGCCCCCCCCAGAGAGGCCTCGGGCTCCTCTGGGGCGCCCCAGGCCTGGGCGCCGATGAGGCGGGGGGCGGGGGCGGGGGGCCCACCTTCGATGACGGTGAGCCGGGCCGAGCACACGGCCTCTCCGTAGGGGTTCCGGGCGACGCACAGGTACTTGTCTGTGTCCTCGCCCGTCAGCTTGCTGATCTGCGGGGCCGAGCGGGGGGAGGGGGCAGCGAGGTGAGGAGACCCGGCTGTGGGCCGGCCCCCGGGGTGGGGCATGTCCGGCCCGGGGGCCGTGGGAAGCCCAGGAAACCACTGGGTCTGGCCCTGCCGGGGCGCGAGACGTGAGCTCATTACGTGTTTGGCCACATAGCACATCGACTTAGGAACCAGGAGGTCAGGGTTCGATTCCTGGTCAGGGGCACAGGCCGGGGTGGCAGGCTCCATCCCCAGTGGGAGGCGTGCATAGGCAGCTGGCGGGCGATTCTCTCTCATAGTGGATGTTTCTCTCTCTCTCCCCCTCCCCCTTTTCGCTGTGGGATCAATAAAATATATTTTAAAAAAGAAAAGGAAAGGCCCTAGCTGGTTTGGCTCAGTGGACAGAGTCACGGGCTGAAGGGTCCCGAGTTCGATTCGGGTCAAGGGCACAGGCCCGGGTTGGGGGCTCCATCCCCAGTGGGGAGGGCGTGCAGGAGGCAGCCGATCCATGGTTCTCTCTCTTCAGTGGTGTTTCTATCTCTCTCTCCCACTCCCTTCCTCTCTGACATCAATAAACGAATATATATATTTAAAAAAAAAAAGAAAGAAAGAAAGAAAGAAAGAAAGAAAAGAAAGAAAGAAAGAAAGGAAGGAAGGAAGAAAGGAAGAAAAGAAAAGAAAAGAAAAGAAAAGGAAGGAAGGAAGGAAGGAAGGAAGGAAGAAAAGAAAGAAAGAAAGAAAGAAAGAAAGAAAGAAAGAAAGAAAGAAAGAAAGAAAGAAAGAAAAGAAAAGAAAGAAAAGAAAGAAAGAAAAGAAAGAAAGAAAGAAAGAAAGAAAGAAAAAAGAAAGAAAGAAAAAAGAAAGAAAGAAAGAAAGAAAGAAAGAAAGAAAGAAAGAAAGAAAGAAAGAAAGAAAGAAAGAAAAAAGAAAGAGAACGCAGCTTGTCCATCAAAGACGGGGTGAGCCTGGGCTTGTCCCCCTGCAGCCTGACCCTTAGCTTGTGTTCTTATGCTTCTGCCCACAGCGCCCCCAGGTGGCCGGAGGAGGTACTGCGAGCCTGGCAGGCCCACACCTGGCTCCCGCCACCTGCAGCCACAGCTGGGCCCGGCCTCCTGGCTGCTGGAGGGGAGGGGAAGGCCGCCGCCCCTGGGGAGGGGGGCGGGAGCCCCTGGGGGGAGGGGGGGCGGGAGCCCCTGGGGGGAGGGGGGCGGGAGCCCCTGGGGGGAGGGGGGGCGGGAGCCCCTGGGGAGGGGGAGGGCTCCGGGGCGGGGGGAGGGCACCGGGGCCGGGGGAGGGCCGGGGGGAGGGCCGGGGGAGGGCCGGGGGAGGGCCGGGGGGAGGGCCGGGGGAGGGCCGGGGGGAGGGCCGGGGGGAGGGCCAGGGGAGGGCTCTGGGGCCAGGGAAGGGCTCCGGGGCGGGGGGAGGGCCGGGGGGAGGGCCGGGGGGAGGGCCAGGGGAGGGCTCCGGGGCCGGGGGAGGGCTCCGGGGCGGGGGGAGGGCCGGGGGGAGGGCCAGGGGGAGGGGGGCGGGAGCCCCTGGGGAGGGGGAGGGCTCCGGGGCGGGGGGAGGGCTCCGGGGCGGGGGGAGGGCCGGGGGAGGGCTCCGGGGCCGGGGGAGGGCCGGGGGGAGGGCCGGGGGGAGGGCCGGGGGAGGGCTCCGGGGCCGGGGGAGGGCTCCGGGGCCCGGGGAGGGCCGGGGGGAGGGCCGGGGGGAGGGCCGGGGGGAGGGCCAGGGGAGGGCTCTGGGGCGGGGGGAGGGCCGGGGGGAGGGCCAGGGGAGGGCTCTGGGGCGGGGGGAGGGCCGGGGGGAGGGCCGGGGGAGGGCACCGGGGCCGGGGGAGGGCCGGGGGGAGGGCCAGGGGAGGCTGGCGGGGGCGCGGGGCCGGTCCTCACCTGCAGCGCGTGCTCCCGGCTGCCCGGGGCGGACAGCAGCTGGTACTTGCCGGAGTCGCTGAGGTCGCCCTTGCTGCTCTGCCAGCGCACCTCGGGCGCGGGCTCCCCGCTGACCACGGCCCGCAGGACGGCGCTCCTCCCTGGGCCGGGCGGGGGGCGGGGGGGGAGGCGGGGGACACAGCCGGCTGTCACCCTCCTGGCTCAGGCCTCTCGCCTCCCCGCCCCCCGTGTCAGGAAGGGGGCCCGGCCGCCGTCCCGGACTCAAGGACCCTCGTGGGCACGAGGCAGGTTCCCGGTGCCCAATCTCTGGTGCCCGGACCCCATGCCCGGACCCCATGCCCAGTCCCTGTGCCCAGACCCTGGTGCCCAGCCCCCAGGCCCAGACCCCATGCCCAGCCCCCATGCCCAGTCCCTGTGCCCAGACCCTGGTGCCCAGACCCCATGCCCAGCCCCCATGCCCAGTCCCTGTGCCCGGTCCCCGCCTGGCAAGTGCCGGGGGCCTTGCGGGAGGGACGACCCAGGTGAGTGAACAGGACCGGGGGTGGGGTGGAGTGGGGGGGAGTGTTGACCCTTTAAAAAAATATATATATATATATTGATTGATTGATTGATTGATCTCAGAGAGGAAGAGAGAAGGAGAGAGAGATAGAGACATCCATGATGAGAGAGAATCATGGATCGGTTGCCTCCTGCATGACCCCCACTGGGGATGGAGCCCACAACCCAGGCCTGTGCCTTTGGCCGGAATCGAACCCAGGGACCACCCCAGTCCACAGGCCGACGCCCTATCCACTGAGCCACACCAGCCGGGGCCCCAATCGCGTCTTGTCTCCGAGGAGCAAGGTGTGTGTTTAGGTTCCCTAGGTTCCCTGGACCCGTTCTGGGCCTTCCGGGGACCCACAGGCACACACACACACACACACACACACACCCCGGGCAGGCAGAGGTGGTCTGGCTGGTGAGGACTTGGGGCCGGGGGGCGGCGGGACGGGGGGCTGTGCATGCTGGAGGCGGGGAGCGGGGTCCCCTCCGCAGCCTCCCCCCTCCCGGCCCGGCCTCACCCTCCGCCAGCGCCATGGTGACCGGCTTCTGCTCGAAGTCCGGCAGGCTGCATCCCTCCGGGACCTCGGCCACCAGCTGCCGCGTGGTCACCCCGTGCTTCCTGACCGGCCTCCCTGTGGGCGCGGGGCGGGAGGTGGGCCTGCCGCCCTGGGCGAGCGGCCCTCACCGCAGGGAGGACGGACCCCCACCCCCACCCCGGGGCGAGCGGCCTGAGGGTCCCCTGGCCTCGGACGGGTGGGACAGACACAGCTCTGGGAGGCTCGCGGACTTTTGTAGGGGAGCTGGGAGGGAATGGAGGCCCGGGGAGGGGGCAGGGCCCCCCGGGGAGCCCCCGGGAGTGTTCCCGGGGAGAAGGGGAGAAGCTGGAGAAGGAGAGGGGGCGGCACACTGGCCAGGAAGCAGGATCTGCCTGGGGCGGGGGGAGCGGGACTCTGAACCCTTTAATTTTTTATCTTTTAAAATATACATATTTGACCTCACTCATCTAGGGGAAATAACGAACAACAAAGACTGATGAACAATAACAGATCCAGAGACAGGGAAGCATCGATCAGACCGTCAAACCTCAGAGGGAAGGCAGGGGAGGGCAGGGGTCGGGGAAAGAGATCAACCCAAAGACTTGTGTGTGTGCCTATGGGCCTGGCCAGTGGCCACGGACAACAGGGGGCAGGGGCGTGCGTGGGGAGGGGTCTGCTTTGGGAATTGGGGCATGAGGACACATATGGGATACCTTAATCAATAAGGAAATTAAATATATATATATATATTTGTATTGATTTCAGGGAGGAAGGGAGAGGGGGAGAGAGAAACATCCAAGAGGGATGAGAGAGGATCATGGATCGGCTGCCTCCCGCACGCCCCCTACTGGGGATTGAGTGCAATGCGGGCATGTGCCCTTGACCATGAACCAAACTGTGACCTTCTGTTCATGGGTCGGTGCTCAACCCCTGAGCCACAGCGGCCGGGGTGATCTCTTTTTTTCAGGAAAACACAACTCAAAACGCAGAGAGGGAACTAGGAGACGTGGACACAGGGGAGCTGCGGGGGCCGGAGCCCGGCCCCGCCCTCCCCTCTACTCCCCTCCCCTCCCCTCCCCTCACCTGCCATGGTCTGGTTCCCCGGCTCCGAGGGTGGCGGCGATGGGTCCTGGGAACAGGAGGAGGAGTTGGTTCTGAGCCGGCGGGGGCCAGTCTCACCCGCCCCTCCCCCCACAGCATCAGGGCCCCCGCCCGTGTCTGGGGGGACCAGGGTCTAAGTGCTGCCGCCCCAGACGCTAGTCCAACCCCAACGAACACCACCGATGGGTTCCAGAGCCGCGAGGGCCCCGGTGCTGCCCGAGGCCCAGGCCCAGGAGACGGGGGGTGAGCCCTCCCCCCTGTGGGGGGCTGGCCCGGGGGGTGGGAGGGGAAGCCCAGGCCGACGGCCACTCAGCGGGCGAGGCCACCTCCTCCAGCCTCAGGAGCCCAAGCCCCGGGCTTCCAGGGTTTCCCACTGGTTCCCTGGACTTAAAAAAATAAATAAATAAAATAAAAAATTATATATATATATATATATATATATATATAGAGAGAGAGAGAGAGAGAGAGAGAGAGAGAGAGAGAGACACACACACACACACTAGAGCCGGGGTCGGCAAACTGCGGCTCGAGAGCCACATGCGGCTCTCTGGCCCCTGGAGTGTATAGCCAAGGCCAGCTCAGGAGTCCCCTCATTCCGTTCCTCACAACGTACCTACCTATGGAGTTTGCGGTTAAAGAACGTGGCCCTCCAAAGAGATATCCACCGTCGTCCTGTTGGTGTCTGGCTCTGTGGACGAATGAGTTTGCCGGCCGCTGAGCTAGAGGCCCCGGGCGTGAAACGGCGGGAGACCGGGACCTGGCGCCCGAGGGACCCAGCGTCCAGCCCCTGGCACCGCGGGGCCCGCCCCAGCACCGCCCGGCGACCGGGCTGTGGTCGCCACGGCGTATGGCCACCGGTTTTTGTGTGTGTGTGTGTGTGTTTTTATATGGATGTTTATTGATTTCAGAGAGGAAGTGGGAGTGGGGGGACTGAGAGAGACACACACACAGCCACGATGAGAGAGAATCTGGGATCGGCGGCTGCCCCCTGGGGATCGAGTCCGCCACCCGGGCGTGTGCCCTGACCGGGCGTGGAACCCCGACCTCGTGGTTCACCGGTCGGCGCCCACCACTGAGCCACACCGGCCGGGCTGGCGGCCTTGACCTTGGACATGACTTTCTCAGGGACACACGGTCTCCCAGGGGGCCCGGCGGCCCCGCCCTCGCACCCTCAGCCGGTCTGGGCTCCGCCCACCGAGGGCCAGGCCTGCGGGAGACCCCTCACGTGGCTGCTGGGGGTTCTGGTCCCCAAAACCCGTCTGCCCCCCGCCCTGCCGAGGCCAGTGAGCTATCACGTCCGGGGGACAGGTGCCTCCAGCCTCTCCCCACCACCCCGAACCCCAGTTTCCTCTCGTGGCCGAGGGGAGGTGCCCCTCCTGGGACGGGAGAGACCCCTGAACTGGAGGGGGGCCCGTCTCGAAGGGGTTCCCCAGCCTTCCCCCTGCCCCCCGATATGGCTGGCCCTCGGCCACGGCCCTCCATTTCCCAGACTCTGCTTCCTGCCCGATGCCCGGGACCCGCCTGGCAGGGCACATTCCTGCACCTGCCACCGATTCCGTGCCACGGCTGCCACGGCTGGCACCGCCGGCCCCACGGCCCCGCCACGCAGGACTGCCACGCAGGACTGCCCCGGTCACAGGGCCGCCGCCGCCGTGGGAGAGGCGGGCGGGCGGGCGGGCGTCACGAGGGAGCCCCAGGGCCCAGGCGGCCGCCCAGCTGGCAGCAGGGCCCCTGCCGCCCACAGGCCGGGGACGGGCACCTGGCCCCCGGCCGGGACCCCACCCTGCAGCCCGGTTTCCCCACCGGCATCGCCTCACCTGTCATCGTCCCGGCCGGCCGCCATTTGTCACCGTGACGAGGCGGTGCCCGCCGGCCCGGCTCCCAGCTGCCCCAGCCGCTTGGCCCCTTCCCCGCCGACCAGGAGCCAGGGCAGAGCCTGGCGCGCGGGATGGGGTGCCCCCGTGAAGCCGGGTCACCCTGGGGACCCCCCTTCTCTGCTTCTCTTCAGGAAGAAGCCAGACTTGGGGCAAGGTCAAGGCCGTGTGGGGTGGGGGTGGAGGGGTGGCTGGGCTGAGACCAAGCTCCCTGGCTTCCACTGGACGGTGGGGGAGATGAACCCTCATGTCCACATCCCAGCCCCGCAGTGAGGCTCCTGCCCCCAGGCCGGGACCTATTGCCCTCCCTCCGGCCCCCTGCCCCCTGCCCCCTGCCCTCGCCCGGCGGCTTCTGCCCTCGGACCCGGTGCCCGCGGCCTCTGCCTGCTCAGCCGGGGGCCCTCTGGGCTGCGGGGTGATGTCCCGGGTCCGGCCCCCGGTCCTGATTCTGGACGGCTTGCCGGGCCTTTAACCCGCTCACCGTGTCACCCCCTGCCCCCGCGGTCGGCAAACGGCGGCTCCCGAGCCACCTGCGGCTCTCTGGCCCCTGGAGGGCGGCTCTTCCACAGAACACCACGGCCTGGGCGGGTCTGTGTGGGAGATGTGGCGTCAGGAGACGTTTAAAAAACGTGGCTCTCCAGAGACGTGTCCGTCGTGGTGCTGTAGGTACTTCGCTCTGCGGACGGATGAGTTTGCCGACCTCGGGACTAAGCCAGGGGGCTTCAGAGCCAGGACCGGCTGCCCGGACGGGGGACCTCGCACCCGGGGCCAGCCTCCCGCCCTCTGCCTGCCCCTCCGTGAGCGGACAAGCCAGAGAGCACCCAGGTCCCCGCCTCGGGGCCCGGCCCCCACCCAGGGGGGCAGCCAGGCGGGCGGGCCCCACTCACCTGGGCGCCCAGCTGGCCTCCCTCCTCCGTCTGCCTCCTGCTGCTCCCGCGCCCAGCTGCCCCGGCCGGAGGCTCTGGGGACTGAGGTGGACAGCAGGGCTGGGGCAGATGTAGGTCACCGTGGCCGTTTTGGGCTCCCTCGGCCCCTCCCCCGGCCCCGCCTCCCTCCTCCTCCTCCTCCTCCTCCTCCTCCTGCTCCTCCAGCTGGGCTTGGCAGGACAAGGCCCCCCGGCGTCTGCCCTGACCTCCCCCGACCCCCTCCCTGGAGGCCTGCGATGGAAGGAGGGTCCCTGGATGCTCGGTGCCGCCCACGCCCGCCTGGCAGACTCTCTGCCCATTGCCAGGCCGGCCGGCTTAGCGGCGTCTGCTCTGGGCCGTGCCACTTGGATGACCCCCCTCCGCGGGGGCGTCTGTCTGGCCCGCTGGCTCTCTGAGGCCCCGGCTTACAGCTAAGCCGGCCCCCGGGGACCCCGGTCCCGTGAAGTCACTCAGACACATAAACTCCGCCGGTCCTGGGGGAATCGCAGCCCCATGCCGCCACCACGCAGGCCGGGCGGGTGGGGGGCGAGGGCCAGAGGGCGGGACCCACAGACTGGCTGCCGAGGGGGAGGGTCCGCCCCAGGGGAGGAGGCCCTGGGAGCCCTGCAGCCAAGCCTGGAGGCCTCCCTGGGGGCGGGGAGCTTTGTCAGGCCGGACAGGGTGGGGGACCCGGCCAGCGGGGCAGGGGGCTGGCTGGGGGTGGGGGCGGCGGGGAAGGTGGGAAAAGGGGGGTCGAAGGGCACCTGCTCTCCAGGGAAGCAGGGAGGGCTGGGTGTCACCGGGCCGGATCGAGGGTTCGAATGACGGCGGGGAAACGGGGTCCCTGCCGCCTTCGAGGGGATGCTGAGGTCCCCTGTCCCGGTGAGCGGAGAGCCCGTGTGCCCTCGGGGGGAGGGGGGTATGTGGACATGTGGCCTCGGGGGTCCCCCCGCCCCCGTGTTTCCGCTCCTGCCTGTCCGAGGCTGGGGTTCCGGGCACCTGCCCGTGTCGGCCCCGGAACACACCGGTGGGCAGACCGGGTGCTCCTAGCCTGCAGGCCCCGGGCCGGCAGAGAGAGGGGAGCTGGGGGCGGGGCGGGGCGGGGGGGGGCTGAGGTGTGATTGCAGGGGGGCTTGGGGAGTGACCTGAAGACTTGGACTCTGTCCTCAGGGTGAAGCAGTGAGGACAGGACTCAACTCGAAATTTTAAATGTTTTTCAAAGGTATTTTTTATTGATGTCAGAGAGGAAGGGAGAGGGAGAGAGAGAGAAACATCCATGATGAGAGAGAATCACCCATCGGCTGCCTCCCGCACGCCCCACACTGGGAATGGAGCCCTGACCTCCTGGTTTGTAGGTCGAAGCTCACTGAGCCACGCCGGCCGGGCCCCGTTGGCATCTTTAAATGCTCACTGGCCCGGGGCCGACCCGGGGAGCAGTCTCCTGTCGCCCCTCGGCGTCTCCCTCACAGGGGACCCGGGCTCCCGGACCTCCTGAGCCCAGCACGGGGAGGGGGGTCCCGTCTGCGTTTGAGGGGCCCATGGGCCCCCAGGACCCGTCACTTCTCCTCTGACGCCCAGAGGCCACCAGCCGGCAGCCCTGGGGGTGCCTCCCGCCCTGCCCTGCCTGGAGCTGGGGTGCCCCTCGCTGCCGTAGACGGGAGGTTCAGGGTCCCAGGAACCGAGCCGGGTCCGGGGTCCCCACCCGCCTCCGTCCTCTGCCCACCCTCTGGCCCGGTCAGATGCCCCGGGATGTGCCGCGGGACGGATGGACGGACGGACGGACGGAAGGGAGGGGCGGGAGGGGCGGGAGGCGGCCCCGCCTCGGCCCGGCCGTTTCTGGAAGTCTCCAGTGCCACCGGAGCCGCTGACAGGTGCTCTCAGCGGGCCTCGCGCTGCCCGGGCTGTGAGGCTGCTGACATGTCACACGCCTCTGCCCGCGCGGCGGCACCCGGCACCTAGCACCCGCCCGGCCGGCGTCCCCACCCTGGGTCCCCCGGGGGGGCCAGCGGGGATGGGGGGCCCGGGGGAGGACACTCCGGGGGGCCAGCCAGGATGGGGGCCTGGGGGGGACACTCCAGGGGGCCAGCCGGGATGGGGGCCTGGGGGGGACACTCCGGGGGGCCAGCCGGGATGGGGGCCCGGGGGGGACACTCCGGGGGGACACTCCGGGGGGCCAGCGGGGATGGGGGGCCCGGGGGGGACACTCCGGGGGGCCAGCCGGGATGGGGGCCCCGAGGGGACACCCCCTGCCTCGGGTGAAGGGCAGAGCGTCTGCTCCTGGCCGGGTCAGTGCCGTCCCTCGGGCACCGGCTTCTCAAGTTCCCAGCAGCCTGGCCGCGCCGCTGGCTGTAAAGTTCAGGCTGAAACCCCATCCCTGCCCCACGGCCTGGCCCCGGGCCCCGCGCCAGAGCCGGGCACCCCGAGGGCACCCCGGAGGGCACCCTGGAGGGCACCCAGGAGGGCTCCCCGGAGGGCACCCAGGAGGCACCCAGAAGGCACCCAGGAGGGACCCAGGAGGGACCCAGGAGGGACCCAGGAAGCACCCACACCCCCGGGACTTCTGGTCCCCGACAAACACCGCGTCTCTGACCCCCTCCCCACGTTCTCCGCCACCCGTGCCCGCCCGTCTGATGTCTCCACGCGGCCCCGGATGCATGTCCGTTCCCCCTCCGAGATTACATTCCGCATTCCGGGAGGGCGGCCGTGGCCGGAGCCCAGCGAGGGACCGAGAGGTCAGGCGGACATGGAGACCTTCACCCGGAAAATCACGGGGCGTCTCCCATGGGTGGGAGGAGAGAGAGAGGAGAGAGAGAGGAGAGAGAGAGAGAGAGAGAGAGAGAGAGAGAGAGAGAGAGAGAGTCGAGTCCCCTCACCTGCAGCCCGGCCAGGGTCCCCCTAAGGGCTTCTTCCTGAGAGACAGAGGCACATGGAAGAGGGAGAGAGGGAGGGAGGGAGGGAGGGGGAAAGGGAGATAGAGACGACACAGGAAGGAAGGAAGGAAGGAGGAAAGAAGGAAGGAAGGAAGGAGGAAGGAAAGAAGGAAGGAAGGAAGGAAAGAAGGAAGGAAGGAAAGAAAGAAGGAAGGAGGAAGGAAAGAAGGAAGGAAGGAAAAAAGGAAAGAGGAAGGAAGGAAGGGAGGAAGGGAGGGAAGGAGGGAGGAGGAGGGAAGAGGAAGGTAGGAGGAGGGAGAGGGTGCCAGGCCTCGGGAGGACAGGTGTGTGAGCGCAATGACACCCCCACCAGTGACCTCAGAACCCAGGGGCCCTCCTCCCCGCGCCCCCATCTCCCTTCCCCCCCGAAGCTCCCTCTGGAGGGGCCCCGGCTGCAGCACCCGGCTCCATGCCGCTCCGGCCGGGCCACCTGTCGCCGGGTCCTGAGAGGGACGGCTGGGGAGATTGACAGGGGCGGCTGAGCCTCGCTAATGCCGAGCGGAAAGGGCTCTGTGGTCTGCTGACCGGCCGGTGCCCCGGGAGCCCGATTAGGAGCCCGATTAGGAGCCTGGTGACAGGGCCGGGCGGGCGGCTGTGGGGAGCCGGGCCCCAGGGCCGTCTGTGGCCCCCAGGGCCGTCAGTGGCCCCAGGGCCATCCAGGGCCCCCAGGGCCGTCCGTGGCCCGGTCTTGTGGCTGTGGCCGTGGCCCGTGGCCCAGTCTCGTGGCCGTGGCCGTGGCCGAGGTGGCAGCTCGGTGCTCCTGTCCTCGTGGGGAAGTTTCCCCCGGGGCCTTTTCACCGGGTCCTCTCAGGGCAAGGGGGTGCTGCCCGAGCCCCCAATGTGTCCCAGGGTCACCTCCTCTGTGGGCGTCCCTCTCTATCCCCCAGTATGCTTCGTGTCTCCTCCTAGCTCAGCCCATTTCTCTGCGGGAAGCCGGGGCAGACCTGAGCTCAGACCAGAGGGGGAGGGGGGGTTGACTCCTCAGCTCATTTATAAAAACTACAGGGATGAAAAACTGACCTCTGACCTCGTGGGCAGCGTGAGAATTTTAAATATATATATTTTTATTGATTTCAGAGAGGAAGGAAGAGGGAGAGAGAGGAGAGAGAGAGAGAGAGAGAGAGAGAGAGAGAGAGAGAGAGAGAGAAAGAGAGGGAGGAGAGAGAGAGACATCCATGATGAGAGAGAATCATGGAGCAGCTGCCTCCTGCACGCCCCCCCACTGGGGATGGAGCCTGCAACCCAGGCCTGTGCCCTGACCGGGAATCGAATGCTGACCTCCTGGTTCCTAGGTGGACGCTCGACCCCTGAGCACACCGGCAGGGCCGGGGTCTGACCAGAGAGAGCAGGTCCTCCTGGTGGTGCTCACTGTCCCCGGCCGAGCTCACTGTCCACGGCTGATCTCACTGCCCACGGCCGAGCTCACTGCCCACGGCCGAGCCCCACTGCCCACGGCCGAGCTCACTGTCCATGCCGGTTGCAGGCCCTCTCCGCCTTCTGCCTCCTGCCCTCCCCCCACCCGTGGTCGCCAAGGCTTGGGCCCTGGTCTGTCCCCCTGTCCCTCCCCCGTCCCTCCCCCACTCACACAGCCCCGCGAGCTCCTCCCCCTCCCCCCAGGGCCCTCTCCTCCCTCTGAGTGTCCTCCCAGCACCCACCCCTCCTCTCTCTCTCCCTCCCTCACCCCGGGCTGTTCCGCCAGGGATGGGCTCCCCCAGGCAGCGACCTGAGCACCCCAAACACGTGGCCGTGGCAGGCGAGAGGGCATCTGTCTCGGGGTCACCTCCTCGCCCCCCCCAGGCGGAGGTCCCCGGGAGAGACAGGGCTCCCTGTGGAAGGTCCTGGGGGCGGGCGGGCGGCGGCCTGGCTGACGGGACATTCAGTGCCTCTCCCTCCGCGCTGAGCTGTGGCTGCTTCGTCAGCTCTCCCGCCAGAGACACCCACGGGGAGAGGAGGCGCTGGGCCACGGGACAGGCCGGCCAGGCCGCGGGCAGTCACCCGTGGCGGGGAGGGAGGCGGGGGGCCGGGAGGCCAGGGCCCAGGCTTCTGAGCACACGGAGCCCCCGTCTCCAGGGCCCCCGGAGGCCGGGTCAGAGGCACCCGGCCAGGAATCCGAAGAGAATGATGTATTTGTTTGCAATCTATTTTTAATGTCCGTCAACACGACCTCCGGAGCCAGGGCCTGGCCCGGCCGCCCGGCCGGCTCCCGCGTGGCCCCCGAGGACCGGCTCCGAGGTCACAGGCCCCCCTGCAGGGGGACAGCTGGCCCCGGAGGGAAGGCTGCAGCACCCTCCCCCCCCTCCCCCCAGGCTCCGCCAGCCGCCCCCAGGCCGCGTCCTGGCAGCTTGTTTGGTACGAGAAGTCCGATTAGAAACGGTCGCAGGCTGAGCCACGGCAGCTGCCGGGGTGGGTGGGACGGGCGAGCTGTGCCCCGGCCAGCGTGGCTCCATGGCTCAGCGTCGACTTAAGAACCAGGAGGTCACGGTTCCATTCCCGGCCGGGGCACAGGCCCGGGTGGTGGGCTCCGTCCCCAATGGGGGGCGTGCAGGAGGCAGCCGATCCGTGATTCTCTCTCCTCATGGATGTTTCTCTCTCCCTCTCCCTTCCTCTCTGAAATCAATTTTAAAAATCAAAAAAAGTAAAAAATGACCACCCTAACCAGTGTGGCTCAGTGGATAGAGCGTCGGCCTGCGGACTGAAGGGTCCCAGGTTCCATTGAAGTCGAGGGCATGCACCTTGGTTGTGGGCACATCCCCAGTAGGGGGTGTGCAGGAGGCAGCTGATCAGTGTTTCTCTCTCATCGATGTTTCTTTTTTTAAATATATTTTATTGATTTTTTACAGAGAGGAAGGGAGAGAGATAGAGAGCTAGAAATGTCAATGAGAGAGAAACATCGACCAGCTGCCTCTTGCACACCCCCTACTGGGGATGTGCCCGCAACCAATGTACATGCCCTTGACCGGAATCGAACCTGGGACCCTTCAGTCCGCAGACCGACGCTCTACCACTGAGCCAAACCGGTTTCGGCTCTCATCGATGTTTCTGACTCTCGCTCCCTCTCCCTTCCTCTCTGGAAAAAAAAAAAAAAAAAAAAAAAAAAAATCAATAAAATATATTTAAAAATAATAATAATAAATGAAAACGACCCTTGCATCCTGGGTAAGCGAACAAGACGGCTCTGAGGTCCAGCTGGAAGGAGGCTCTCCCTCTGGACCGCTTTGCAAACACTCCCCGGGGCCTCCTGTGGATCCTTCTAAGGCAGCGACTGAAGGGTCCCGGGTTCGATTCCCGTCAAGGCCATGGACCTTGGTTGGGGGGCCCATCCCCGGTGGGGGGGCTTGCAGGAGGCAGCTGGTCGATGTTTCTCTCTCATCGATGTTTCTGACTCTCTCTCCCTCTCCCTTCCTCCCTGCTCACCATGCACTCCAGACAAGGTGCAGCATCGAGGTACATCGGGCGTCCTTCAACCCATTGACCAGGTGGGAAGACCGAGGCCCAGAGGGAGGCTGTGAGGCCCGGTGAGTGGCAGCTCCCTGATCAGCCGGCCCCCCATTCCCCCCCCTCACCCCCCCAGGCTCTGTTCCTCAAGGGCGGAAAGCCTCCTAAGCCGCCAGCTGGGAGTCAGGGCGAGGCACGTAGGTGTGAAGCGAGCGGGTGTAAGAACGGGATTAGTGTCTCCACGCGGCTGCCGGGCCTCCTGGGACCCGCGGGCAGGGCCGGGCGGCTGGCGCGGACGCCGGCGGTGACCTCAGGGCTATGCCGGCACCGGGCGGGCCCGCGGCCAGGACGCCGGCTCACTTTCTGCAGCTCCTGCTTCTCGCCCAGGCCCGGGCCGGGGGCCAGGGTCTGCCGCCCAGGGCGCCCCAGGAGATCCACCTCAAACCCCCGCACCCCCCACCCCGCACCCCGGGAGGGCGAGCAGACCCTGCCCCGCCCCCGCCCCGCACCCGCGGGTTCCTCCCCCGGAGCCTTCGGGGGGGCGGCGGCCGGTGGGCGGCGGCTGGCTGGCCGGAGGGCGATGCCCTGGGCCGGGGCCACGGTTCTCCCGGGTTAATCGCCGCCGGAGGGAATGTGAGCCGGCCCTGTTTCCCTACAACAAGCCTGTCGCCTGGTGGGGTAATCGCCCGCCCGCTTTCTCAGGTGACAGCAGCTGCCGGCCCCGGGGAGACATGTCCTCAGTCTGGGGGCGCCGCCTCCCCCAGAGGCTCCAGACCGGGGAGCGGGGGCGGCCGGGCAGAGGCGGACGGACAGCCGGAGGGTGAGGTCTGCCGGTGAGTGGGTCCCGGGGAGCCTGCGGGGTCCCCTGGCCAGCCCGCCCCCCTTGGCTGACCTCCCCCTGCCCCCCCCACTTGTCCTTCGAGGGGACACGGGGGCAAACGTCTCACCTTTCCCTCTCTGCTTAACGAGCCGGGGCCCCTCCGGGCACTTTGCACGTCGTAGACACCTGACCCCTGTTTGTTGATTCACACGCCCGCCCGCCTGTCCGCCTTCCAGGGGAGCCTGTTCTCAACCCGGCTGGAATGTTCACCATGCGCTCGGACAAGTGTCCAAGGTGCTACCAGTCAGCGTGGGAGCGCCCGGGGGGGCCGGGGGCAGGGGTGCGACTCTCACCTCTGAGATCAATGGGAGCCGGTGGAGGGCCGGGCCTCGTGGCCCATCTTGCCCGGAGCCCCGCAGTGCGACCCTGGTCGAGGGGGGGGGGTGCCGGAGGGGGGCGAGGACCCCCTGGGTGGCCCTTCCCCCGGTCACCGCGGGGCTGACCTCAGGGCTGACCTCAGGGCTGACCGCGCAGGCATCCTGACCTTTGGTGCCGAGGGGCAGGTGTGCGAATGAGTCAGGTGCATGGACGGACGGCCCCTTCTGGATTTTTTTAAATTTATTTTTTATTTAAAAAATATATATTTTATTGATTTTTTTTTTTAAACAGAGGGGAAGGGAGAAGGATAGAGAGATAGAAATGTGGATGAGAGAGAAACATCAATTCAGCTTCCTCCTGCACGCCCCCCTCTCCCCCCACTGGGAGATGTGCCCGCAACCAAGGTACATGCCCTTGACCGGAATCGAACCCGGGACCCTTCAGTCCGCAGGCCGACGCTCTATCCACTGAGCCACACCAGTGAGGGCTAAAATATTTTTTTTATTGATTTCAGAGAGGGAGGGAGAGGAGAGAGAGAGAAACATCTATGGGGAGAGAGAACCATTGAGCGGCTGCCTCCTGCCCGCCCCACCCTGGGGACGGAGCCCACAACCCCGGGCATGTGCCCTGACTGGGAATCGAACCCGGGACCCTTCCGTCCGCAGGCCGACGTTCTATCCGCTGAGCCACACCAGCCAGGGCGGGAACAATGAGTTCTACGTAGAAGGAACCCCAAAACACGGACCCCTGCAGGATTTATTCTGGTCTAACTGGCCAGCCTGGGGAGACCCCGGGTTGGGTGTGAGCCACGCAGCACGGAGCCATGTCTCCCGTGGCCACCAGAGGGCAGTGCGCGCCGCTCATGACAATGACATTGACCCCCCCCCCCTTCCAAATGTTACCCACTCGCCTGGTTCCGAGCTGCTTAAAAAAAAAAAAACCTAAAAGGGGACGATTTTCAACCTTTTTCATCTCTCAGCACACGTACGCTAGTCACTGACATGCCGCGGCACACCGAAACGTGCGTTTTATGGTTTCCAGGTCTGTGGGCTCACATCCCTCAGCCCCTAACTGGCATTTCAAGATTTTTTTAGGACAAAAGCCCCCGAACCCGTCTTTATTGGTATCGCTGTGGCTGCCTGCTCCTTCCGTACGAAATGTTTTCTCTTGAACATAGCAGGACGGAGCCCCCTGGCCCCTCTCTGAACCCCGAGAAGCGCGGCGGCTTCTCGGACCCGGCCCGTTACACGTTCGGAAAGCCAGACGGTCTCTTTTCGCGTCCGCTCGGGGTTGAAACTTGCCACCCGGTCCCTTGCGCAGAGCGCCTGCGCCCCGGCGAGGGCGGGCCCTGTTGCCTGGGCGACAGCGCGGTCTGGCTGACGGGCTGCGGCAGCGGCCAATAGGAGCCGGGAGGGGCGGGGCCGGCTGGGTCCCGCGCACGCGCGCGCGCAAGCCCGGGGGGTTCGCTGGGGAGCGGACGGGCGTGGGGGAGGGGTGCGCGATCCGGGCGGCCGGGGGGTCCCCGCGTGACCCCAGAGCTCGGGTGTGAAAGGCGCCGGCCTGGCCGACCGGTCAGGGCTCCCGGATTCTGCGTCCAGGTCTCTGATCGGGCCCTGATCGGGCCGAGGCGGTGGGGGCCGCGGGGCGGGGATCAGCGGGCCGGGAGGGGATCAGGGGGGGCTGCGGGGCGCCCCCTCTTTCTCCCGGGCTCCCCGAGGCGGTGGGGGGCCGCGGGGCGGGGATCAGCGGGCCGGGAGGGGATCAGGGGGGGCTGCGGGGCGCCCCCTCTTTCTCCCGGGCTCCCCGAGGCGGTGGGGGGCCGCGGGGCGGGGATCAGCGGGCCGGGAGGGGATCAGGGGGGGCTGTGGGGCGCCCCCTCTTTCTCCCGGGCTCCCCGAGGCGGTGGGGGGCCCCGGGGCGGGGGTCAGCGGGCCGGGAGGGGATCAGGGGGGCTGCGGGGCCGCGGGGCGGGGATCAGGGGGTACTGCGGGGCGCCCCCTCTTTCTTCCGGGCTCCGTGGGGGTCGCGGGGCGGGGATCAGCGGGCCCGGAGGGGAGGGGGGGGGCTAGGGACGCCCCCTCTTTCCTCCGGGCTCCCCGAGGCTGGTGGGGGGCGGGATCGCTGCCCTGGGCGCCGGGTCGATCGAGGAGGCCCTGGGGCCCGGGCGCCCAGTCTCCCCCCACACCCCCCCGGCCCCGCTGACCCCCCGCCCCGCTGACCCCGGCCCCGCTGACCCCCGGCCCCGCTGACCCCCCGCCCCGCTGACCCCGGCCCCGCTGACCCCGGCCCCGCTGACCCCCCGCCCCGCTGACCCTCGGCCCCGCTGACCCCGGCCCCGCTGACCCCGGCCCCGCTGACCCCCCGCCCCGCTGACCCTCGGCCCCGCTGACCCTCGGCCCCGCTGACCCCGGCCCCGCTGACCCCGGCCCCGCTGACCCCGGCCCCGCTGACCCCGGCCCCCCTCCCGCAGGTGTCCGCCTCCGGCCCCAGGATGGCCAGCGCGAAGCTCCTGTGCGTGGTGGCGGCGCTCGGCTGCCTGCTGGCGCCCCGGGTCCGGGCCAACAAGGTGAGGGCGGGGCCTGGGCACGGGGCCGGCTGTGGACGGGGCGCCGCCCGCCCCCTGCAGGGGCCCTGCCTGGGGGGTGGGGGGAGTGTCCCTCAGGAGCCAGGCCTCAGGCCTTGGGGTGAGGGGACACGTGGGTTCCAGCCTGGGGTTCTGGGGGGGGGACCCCTGAGTTGTCCACACTTTCCTTTGGCTCCGGGGTCCCCTAGGGGGTCTCGTAACTATAGCAACGCCCTCTGGGTGTCAGGTCCTCCCCAGGGGCAGGGTTTTTGTTGTTTTTTAATATGTTATTGGTGCTGTTTTTTACAGAGAGGGAGGGGGAGGGAGAGAGAGTTAGAAACATGAGCAAGAAACCTCGATCAGCTGCCTCCTGCACACTCCCTACTGGGGATGTGCCCGCAGCCAAGGTCCATGGTACAAGGTACAGCCAAGTCAATCTCGTTGGATTTTTAAAAAATATATATATTTTTTTATTGAATTTTTACAGAGGGGAAGAGAGAGGGACAGAGAGTTAGAAACATCGATGAGAGAGAAACATCCATCAGCTGCCTCCTGCACACCCCACACAGGGGATGTGCCCGCCACCAAGGTCCATGCCCTTGACCAGAATCGAACCCGGGACCCTTCAGCCCGCAGGCCGACGCTCTATCCACTGAGCCACACCGGTCAGGGCTCGTTGGCTTTAAGTGATTCATAAACCAGGAAGCAGCTACCCAGCAGCCAGAAGGGTGCTCTGGGGGGTGTTTTGGGGGGGGGGGGTTCAGGGAGGAAGGATTTTACGGGGAGAAGGTGGGGAAGGGAGCTGTTGAAAAGGGGATGGGGAAATGGGTTTTTGGGGGCCTGGACGTCTTTGGGGGAGAGGAAGGGGCGGTGTTCTGTTCTGTGGGGGCCGGAGAGGGACCAGGTGGCAGGTGACCTGCCTGGCGAACCCCTGATTGGTCATCTAAGACGTTTCTGGGAAAGACCGACCGCCATTCGGTCGGGAATGTAACGCAGGTTTGGGGCCCCTCGGGAACCCCTAACTGGGGTGAGAGCACCTGTGGCCTCGTCCCTCACGGCTTCAGAGGGGCAGCCTGTCCCCGTGGGAGCCGCCCACTCTGTCCCCCGCACCCCGTTCCTTACAGGGGGGGAGAGGCCAGCCCCCCGGCGGCTGGACCGAGGGGCACACACAAGTGTGGGCGCGGGTCACCGACTCCCCGGTCCTTCAGCGACCTCCGGGGGGGACAGGGGGCAGCTCTCTGCGCCTCCTCTGCCCCGGGACAGCCCCCCTGCGGAGGTGGGGGGGGGCCCTGATCCGGGTACGTGGGGCGGGCGAACACCCCATCCCCTGGCGGGCCGCCTCCCGGAGGGAGCAGGGAGCCGAGAGTTGGAGTCGTGGGGGGCCCTGCCCCCGGGCCCCCTGACGCCGGCCCCGCCCGCAGAGCTCCGAGGACATCCGGTGCAAGTGCATCTGCCCGCCGTACCGCAACATCAGCGGCCACATCTACAAGCAGAACGTGTCGCAGAAGGACTGGTGAGGCTGGGCGGGCAGGTGGCTGCAGCGGGGCGCGGGGTGGCCGCCCCCGCGGGGTCCCTCAGGCTCGGGGTGGGCCGAGGCAGGGCCGGGGCCCGGGTGTCCTGGGTGCAGGGGTGCAGGGAGCGTTTCTACCGCGGGGTCCTCAGGAACCGGGCGCCCCGGCCGCGCCCCGTCGTGCGCGCGGGTGTGTGTGTATGTGTGTGTGTGTGTGTGTGTGTGTGTGTGTGTGTGTTGAGAACATTTAAAATCTCTCGCAACTTTTTAAAAAATATATATATATTTTAAATTTTTATTTCAGAGAGGGAGGGAGAGGGAGAGGGAGAGAGACATCGATAATGAGAGAGAATTTTGGATCAGCTGCCTCCTGCACACCCCACACTGGGGATGGAGCCCACAACCCGGGCCTGTGCCCTGACCGGGAACCGAACCCTGACCTCCTGGTTCATAGGTCAACGCTCAACCTGCCGGCCGGGCACAGCATATCTCGAGTGTACAGTACACCTTCTTCTTCTTCTTTTTTTGGTAATGCATTTTTATAGAGAGGAAGGGAGAGGGACAGAGAGCTAGAAACATGGATGAGAGAGAAACATCCATCAGCTGCCTCCTGCACGCCCCCCACTGGGGATGTGCCCGCAACCAAGGTCCATGCCCTTGACCGGAATCGAACCCGGGACCCTCCACTCCGCAGGCGGACCGGCCAGGGCTACAGCACACTTTGTTAACTGCCGTCACCTGCTGTCCGTCGGACCCCCCAAAGGTTTTGGCTCAGGAGGCCCCGGGACCCCGTCTGGGTGGTCACCGTTCGGAGGTGACGCCGGCCCTCACCGGGCGCCGGGCACCCACGCCCATGCCCACGCCCACGCCCACGGCCGTGGTGTCTGTTGCAGCAACTGCCTGCACGTGGTGGAGCCCATGCCGGTGCCCGGGCATGACGTGGAGGCCTACTGCCTGCTGTGCGAGTGCCAGTACGAGGAGCGCAGCACCACCACCATCAAGGTGACCGCCGGCTCACTCCGGAACGTTCCGGGCCCCGTGGGACCGCCCCTGGGCGGGCCTGTCCCAGGCAGGCACGGGGACCCACTGCCCGCCCCGCCACCCAGCCGTCCTGGGACCTCTGTCCGGGGCGCCCCTTACTCTGGGGGTGCGAGCCTGGGAGGCGCCTGCAGGGCCGAAGCTGGCTTTTCTGTAAACAACACCCACTCAGGGAGACCCTCTCCCTACAGCAGGGATGGGCAGTCGCCGTCCTGCCCCTGGCCCTCGCTCCCTGCTTCCCTCTCAACCGGCCTGCTCCTAGCGATGGGGGGTGGTACCCCCAGGTCTATTCTCCTCGGCCTCGGACCCCAGGCCCTGCCTGGCCCTCTCCCCACCCCCCCATAGTGTCCACGCTTTCCACCCTGAGCTGATCCCTCTGCGCCCGCCGGCCCTTCCTGCCGCCAGCTGGGCACCCAGGACGCCCTGACCCACCGTCTCCCCATCCCTGTCTCTCTGGCTGCGGGAGGATGGAGGGTGACCGTGGGTGTCCCCAGGGCGCCCGTCTGGGGCAGGGAGCGGGCGCCGGGGTCTCGGGAGGTCCGGGGTGGCGCGGGCCGAGGCCGGTGCTCACAGCGCCCCCCCCAGGTGATCATCGTCATCTACCTGTCGGTGGTGGGTGCGCTGCTGCTGTACATGGCCTTCCTGATGCTGGTGGACCCGCTGATCCGCAAGCCGGATGCCTACACCGAGCGGCTGCACAACGAGGAGGAGAGCGAGGTGAGGGGGGTGCGCACGCGGGGTGTGAGTGTGTGAGTGTGTGTGAGTGTGTGAGTGTGTGTGTGTGTGTGAGTGTGTGTGTGCCTCCTGCTGTCCTGTGTGTGTGTGTGTGTGTGTGTGTGAATGTGTGAGTGTGTGTGTGAGTGTGTGTGTGAGAGTGTGTGTGTGAGAGTGTGTGTGTATGTGTGCACGCAGGTGTGCATGTGTGAGTGTGTGTGTGCCTCCTGTCCTCTGTGTGTGTGTGTGTGTGTGTGTGAATGTGTGAGTGTGTGTGTGAGTGTGTGTGAGTGTGAGAGTGTGTGTGTGAGAGTGTGTGTGTATGTGTGCACGCAGGTGTGCATGTGTGAGTGTGTGTGTGCCTCCTGTCCTCTGTGTGTGTGTGTGTGTGTGTGTGAATGTGTTAGTGTGTGTGTGAGTGTGTGTGAGTGTGAGAGTGTGTGTGTGAGAGTGTGTGTGTATGTGTGCACGCAGGTGTGCATGTGTGAGTGTGTGTGTGCCTCCTGTCCTCTGTGTGTGTGTGTGTGTGTGTGAATGTGTGAGTGTGTGTGTGAGTGTGTGTGAGTGTGAGAGTGTGTGTGTGAGAGTGTGTGTGTATGTGTGCACGCAGGTGTGCATGTGTGAGTGTGTGTGTGCCTCCTGTCCTCTGTGTGTGTGTGTGTGAGTGTGTGTGTGAGTGTGTGTGTGTGAGGGTGTGTGTGTGAGTGTGTGTGTGTGACTGTGTGAGTGTGCACGCAGGTGTGTGTGTGTGAGTGTGTCCTGCCGTCCCCCAGCCCTGCGCCCCCTCCTGCTCAGTGTGCCATGCGTCACCCCAACTGCTGACATCAGAGAGGAAGGGAGGGAGAGAGAGGAACATCCGTATGAGAGAGAGTCACGGACCGGCTGCCTCCTGCACGCCCCCCACTGGGGATGGAGCCCGCACCCCGGGCCTGTGCCCCGACCGGGAACCGAACCCCGACCTCCTAGGTCTTAGGTGGACGCTCAACCACGGAGCCGCCCGGCCGGGCCGGCTCTGTTCTTGCCCCGGTGGGGAGTGGCCCGCCCTGTGTGCCCTGTGGGGCGGGGGTGGGGGCCCGGGCCTCTCCTGATGCCCGGCCCTGGACAGAGCCGGGCGGGGCGCCCACGCCGCCCACGGGGACTTCGGGGGGGTCGGCTCAGAGCATCCCGCGCACAGGAGGGAGGCCGAGGGGCAGGAGGCTCCCGGCCGAGGCCCGAGGGCTCAGGCGGGTCGGGGTCTGGCTGCCTCTGGGCACGTGCCCGCCCGCTGCCCGCGGCCCGCGGCCCTGCCTCCGGCTCCCGGGGGCGGGCAGAGCCGAGCGGCCGTGGGGGCGCCGGCCCCGGGTGGTCCCAAGCGGAGGAAGCCGTGCCTACCCCGTTATTAATGCCCCGGGGGCGGGGGGCGCCGATAGTCACGGGGCGGAGGCTGAGGCGGTAATTGCAGCCTGGCCGTGTAATTGCGAGGTGCGTGCTGATTACAGCCCGCGGCCCCGGAATGCACGGCCCCCTCTCCCCACAGCCCCGGCCCCCGCCTCCTGGACGTGGGGCGGGGAGGGGCAGGCCTGTCCCGAGTCTGTGCCGGCCCGGCCCCTGGGGGTGCCCCCCCCATGGAGTCCGAGCTCTCAGTGCCTCTGGGTGGGGGCCCCGGGGTGGGGCGCGGGGTCAGTGGGGTCAGTCTGGCTCCTGGAGCAGAATGGGGGGGGGGCGGGGGGGGCAGGTTTGGGCTGAGTAGGAGGGAGGATTGCCCCCCACCCACCGTGAGGGGCTCAGTGGCCAGCGTCGGGGTGCCCGGGAGGCAGGGCAGGGGAAGCTGGCAGAGGGAGGTGATAGAGCGTCTGAGGCCGGACCTGAGGGGCCTGGGCTCCCGCCAGGGCCCCACACCACGAGGCCCCCATGTATGGCTCCAGGCTCAGGAGACGGGCGGTGGGGAGGAGGCTCTGTCAGGGACTCGCTCCTCCCGCTCCTCCGTGTGTGAATCCGGGAGGGCTCCCTGGCGGAGGAGGCAGCTCTGAGGACAGTGCCTGCGGCTGCGGGGGCGGCAGGGCTGGGAGCCCAGGGCTCCTCCCGGGTCCTGGATGGTGAGGGCCCTCGCCAGCCCGCCCCCCCCCTCAGGGCACTGGGGCCGGGGGTGTCGGGGGGTGTGGGGTGGGGTGAGACAGAACGGCAGGTCCCAGAGCCACTCGGCTGACCCGGGCAGAGGCCGGGCCTCGGGGCCTGGAGAGTTTCAGTGAGGGAACAGGAGAGGGCGCCCCCGGGCTGGGGGTCTTAGCTTGCACCCCGAGAGGAGGAGCCTCAGGACAGGCCCCCCTCGGCCTCTGCGACGGGGTGACCCCAGAAGGGAGCGGTCCAGGCCCCCACGCCCCAGCCCCTCCCCTGAGGTCAGCTCTGGAGGCCGACCCCGGAACAGGCTGGGGTCCTGGCTGCACCCCGCACCCCACACCCTGCGCCCCCCGCCCCGAGCCCCGCCCCGCGCCCCCCACCCCGAGCCCCGCACCCCGCACCCGGCGCCCTGGGCCCCGCGCCCCCCGAGCCCCGCACCCCGCACCCGGCGCCCCGCGCCCCAGGCCCACTCCAGAGATGAAAGCCAGCGTGCCCCTTTGAAAGCGGCGCTCGGCGCTGGGCGCGGCCTCCGGGATTCCGGCGGCTTTGTCCTAATCCCCCGGCTCAGACGCCTCTGAGCGGAGGAAGCCAGCGTGTTTGCCGGGACAGAGCGGGGCTGCTCAGAGCGGGGGTTCGTCCTCTTTGAAGAGCGAGGGCTGGGGTGTGGGCGCCGGGGGTGCTGCCCAGGGCCTGGCCCCGTCCCCCGCCGGGCGCGGGGACAGCGCTGGGGACCTGCAGGCCTGGGGTGGCGAGGACTCGGGGCCTCGAGAACGGCCCCCCCTCCCCAGCGAGCGGTGGGCAGCGCCGACTGAGGGCCCCTCGTCCGTCCGTCCGTCCGTCCGTCCGGGGAGCCCCAGAGGGGCCGCCCCGGTCCTGGGAGGGCTCACAGGAGGGCGCGTCCACGGGCGCCTCCAGCCGACCCCTGGCCCGCCCGGCGCTGTCCACGGTGCTGAACCCGGCTCCCCTCCCTGAGGTTCTGACCCAGGCGGTTCTGACCCAGGTGGCCCTGACCCAGCCCCAGGCCGCTGGCTGGCCCTCGAGGACGAGCTGTTTCCTGAGAGTCCTCAAACCCGCGCGGCCGTGGTTGTGGGAGGGGCGGCCCGGCAGCGGGGGCAGAGGGCAGGCGCCGTGTCACCGAGAGCCAGGGGTTCGAGGCCCACCCGCCCGCCAGAGACAGGGCCTCGGAGGGGAGAGGGCGGGCACGCGTGGACCTGCCCTCGGCCGCCATCCTGCAGAGCCCGCGAGGCCGAGGCCCGGCTGGGCGTCTGGGACACAGACGTGGAGCCTTAATGCCTCTAGCCGGACCGTTAGCCCCTGGAGGGGGGGTGGGGGCTGCAGCTGGGGTCCTGCAGGGGGTGTGGGCATGCTCCCCGATGTGCTGCCCGGGCCCCCACCCCCTCCCGGGCAGAAGGAGCCGCAGGCTGAGCCTCTGCTGCCCCCCAGCCCCTGGGGGCTCGCCCAGAGGCCACGCCGAGGCCCGTCCGTGGCACCGGGCAGCGAGCGCCCACCGGGCAGTGCCCACAGGGTGCGTGGCCAGCTTTGTGGGGCAGGGAGCACCTCCCGGCCTCCCCCCTCGCCAGGCCCCTCTGCCACTGCCCGCTCCCCGGCCCCCAGGCTCCCCCGGGCACCCCCTCTCCCCGCCCTCTCCCCGCCCTCTCCTGCCCGGCAGCTGCGTGGCGACAGAAGCCGTGCCAGCGGGCGCTCGCCGGGCGCTCTGGGCCAGGAGCCGCGCTAATCCCCCCCGAGCCGGTGGCAGGAGATGAGAGGCTGGGGGCCGGGAGGAAATCCCCGCGGGGGGGGGGGGGCCTCGGCTCTAATTCCCCCGAGATCAGCGCGGCCGCAGGAAGTGAGGGGCGTCGGCCGCGAGGTGGTAATTAGGGCGGATGTGCCTCTGAGGGCGGGAGGAGGCCCGGGAGCACGGGGACGGGTCCCTACGGGCGGGACGGGGGCTCCTCTGTCCCAGGAGCAGGGACCGGGGCTCCGGACCGGGAGGCGGGTCCGGCTCGGGGTCCCATCCCTGCCCCCTGCCCCCTGCCCTGCGTGGCATCCCGTCCACCCAGAGCCCCCACGGGGGGCCCTCCGCTCCCCTCCTCCCACCCACAGCCTCTCGCTGCCCCCAGGACCTCCGGGGGCCACACTCGGGCTCCCTCTCCTGTGGGGGCCCAGCCCTGGCCGGTGTGGCTCAGTGGGTAGAGCGTCGGCCTGCAGACCGAAGGGTCCCGGGTTCGATTCCGGTCCAGGGCACAGGCCCGGGTTGTGGGCTCGATCCCCAGTGTGGGGCCTGCAGGAGGCAGCCGGTGGGTGATTCTCTTATCATGGATGTTTCTCTCTCTCCCTTCCTCTCTGAGATCAATAAAAATATGTAAAATAAATAAATAAGGGGCCCAGGCTCCGCAGGGCGCGGGGGTCAGGGGTCAGGGGTCAGGGGTCGTCCTGCAGACTCCACACCTGGGGGTTCGCACCGGCGGGCCGGGCTCTACGGGGACCACGGCCGTGGGGAGGCGGGCCTGCCCCGGGGGCCGGGACCTCGGGCGGCTCCGGAACCCCCCTCTCCCCTCCCTCCCCGCAGGACGCCCGCTCCGTGGCCGCCGCCGTGGCCTCGCTGGGCGGCGCCCGGGCCAACACGGTGCTGGAGCGCGTGGAGGGCGCACAGCAGCGCTGGAAGCTGCAGGTGCAGGAGCAGAGGAAGACCGTGTTCGACCGGCACAAGATGCTCAGCTAGGCGGCCGGCCGGCCTCCGCCGGGGACCAGCCCCGGGACCAGCCACGGGACCAGCCACGGACCAGCCACGGCCACGCCCTGCGGCCCCTCCCGGGCCGGCCCCACGGCAGCCCCGGGGCGTCCTGGTCTCCGTGGCCACGTTCCCGCTGGTGTAACCGGGGAGCATGGGGCCCAGGCCTCCAGCCCGTCCGCTCGGGTCTCCGTGGTCCCGGGAGGGGGCGGCGGGCTGGGGTGGGGGGGAGGAAGGGGGGTGTTTCGGGGGCCACGTTTCCAGCCCCAAAAGTCTGAATGTCCTCGCGCCCCGGGAGGCAGAGCCAGGCCCCTGCCACTGCCCGTGGGGACGCGTGGAGCCTGCAGCGCCCTCCGGAGGCCCGGCTCCCTCTCCCCTGGGCCCTCGCCCAGGAGCGGGCAGGGCTGTGCTGGGGGCCTGCGGCCGGCCCTCACTGGCCCCGCTTCAGGATTGGGTGCGGGGGGGGGGGGGCTCCAGGGACACAAGAGGCTCTGAGCACCAGCCCCGCCCTCGGCCCCAACCCCGGGCCCCCCAGCTGCAGGGCCCTGGTCCCCGCGGCCTGTCGGTCCGGAAGCCGCCATTAAACTTCTCCCCCCTCGATGTGACTGAGTGTGAGGTGTGCCTGGCGAGTGCCGGTCCAGGGTGGAAAGGGCCGGAGCGTGGTCCGCGGAGGGCCAGGCGGGGACCGCCACAGAGACGGCGAGGCTGCCGGGCCCGCGGGCAGACGCCGCTCACCGGTCCGTCCTCTGTGGGGGGGGGGGAGGGGGGCTCGGAACCACCTGGGAGCCGTGTCCGTCACGTCCCGGACAGCCCCCTGCAGCTCTGGGTGTGGAGCCGGGGTGGGGGGCCCCTGGGGAGTGGGGGCTCCGTTGGGGAGATTTGCCCAAGTTCAGAGCCAGGAGGAGCAAACGCCAAAGGGGAGCAGAGACGGGTTGGCCCCCAGCCGGCGGGCGAGGGACCCGGCCTGAGGGTGCGGGGTCCATGGTGGGGCTCCATGCTGAGCCCTCTGCCAACGAGAAGGGGGGGGGTGGCAGGAGGTCCACGTGGGGAGACCAGAGGACACAGCTCCCTGCGCGAGCTGCACACCGACACCTGCCGGCCCTCCTGAGCTGCTCCGGACGCTCCTGGACCCTGTATCCCGTTGCCGCGGCGACGCTGTCACAGGAGCAGCCTGACTTCCTGCCGCTCTGGGGAGCTCCCGGCCTCACAGACCCAGCTCACCCCCCTCGGGCCGGGGACCCTCCTGCGCTCACCCTGAGGGCCCCTCCACCTCCCCCCTCCGAGCACCCTAGAGACGGGTGCTCAGCCAGGCGGGCCCCCTGTGGTGTCCAGGGTCGGGAGGGTGATGGTACAGGGCACCCTCGGCCCCTGGCGTCCCCAGGCACGGAGCTGAGCTGGCTGGGGGTGCCGAGCTCCTCGATCAGGGTGGACATCAAGGGTAGGGCTCTAGCTGCGAGTTAGGAGCCCTGGTCCCACCTGGCCCACTGAGTGACCTGGAGCAGCAGGCCCCCTCCCCGTGCCTCAGTTTCTCCCAACCGAGAGAGGAGATTAAACTCAGCTGGGCTCGCACCTGCAGGCGGCGTGGGGAGGAGCCCAGAGTAGCTCGGTAGCTCTAACGGTGTGCACCTGTCTGAGCGACCATCGGGAAAACCTGTGTCGTCAGCTGCAAGGCCTGATGGGTATTCGTGTGGCAAGGCCTGATGGGTATTCGTGTGAAGGGCAGTAAAGGGGCGGAGGGTGTGTACAGGGAAGACTAGCCTGCCAGGCCGGGGTGGCTCCGCGGTGGAGCATCGACCTGTGAACCAGGCGGTCATGGTTCAAATCTCATCAGGGCACAGGCCCGGGTTGCAGGCTCGGTCCCCAGTAGGGGGCGTGCAGGAGGCAGGCGGTCCAGGATTCTCTCTCATCACTGGTGTTTCTGTTCTCTCTCTGACGTCAATAATACATTTATTTAGGAGAAAAACCTTAGCCAAGCACTCAGTGCCCCCGACTGGGCCGGCACACCGGGAGGACTGGGCCGTGGCTGGTTTGGGTCTCTATGGAGACCACCTCTGGCTGCTGCCCCCGTCCCAGGCTCCCCATGGGGTCTCGGGGCACAGACCAGGCACTTAGGGGACCCCACCTGGCAGCCTCCTGGTCCCAGGTCCAGCCAGGCGCATCCAGGGGTCACTCCCAGGTCCCGACACCCCAGCCGGTGCCATCGGGGCCTCTCGGAGGGGCTCCCTAACCTGGGGTTCCCCCACGAGAGCCCCCCGTTTTCCTGCACGCACACCCGGGGCACCCCCTCGGCACCCCCTCGGCTCCACCCCGCACCTCCTCCTCCAGGGCCATCCCTCCTGGGCACTCTGCAGGCAGCGCCCTGGGGCACCCTGTCCCAGGGACTCGGGGCCAATCAGGAGGCCGGGAGCGGCCGGGGCGGGTCCCAGATCAGAGGCGCCCCCTGCCCTCCGCCCTCCCCTTCTGGGTGTGTCCCTCTGAAGCTCCCGCAGGTACAGCTACCTGGTCCTGGGCCGCGGGGGACGCGGGCAGAGGCAGCTGGAGCCGGCCAGGCGGGCGGGCGCCCCGCTGTCCCCGCCCGGAGTCCCCGCCGAGCGCCGAGGAGCCAGCCCGGAGGTAACCGCACGCAGGTGGCCACAGCAGGCCGGGCCGGGCCGGGACGGGACGCGGGGCCAGGAACGCACTGGCCGGGGCTCGGCCACCAGAGGGAGCCCAGGCCGGGGAGGGGGAGCCGGGCGGCAGAGGGCACTGCCCCTGGGCCGGTCCGATACCCCGGAGACGGAAGCACCTTTTCTGGGTGGACACCCGCCAGGGGTGCCCGGACAGGAGCGGGCGTGCAGGGGTGAGCGGGGGGGGGGGGGGACTGTCCGGTCCGTGGCTTGGACATCACTGACCGGCCCTTTGCTCTCCGCCTCGAGCTGGTCCTGGGAGCCCGGGCCTCAGGGGGTGGGGGGGGGCGGGGGCTTTGGGGGGGGAGTGGGGTGCACAGGATGATGGACGGCAGTTGGAGTGTGGAATTTCCCCATAGACTTCGCCCTGGACAGGGGGACGTGGGCAGCCGCTGGGCGTGGGCGCCCGCGCTGTGCCCCTCGGGGCGCCTCCCGAGGCTGCCCCGCCTCGCTGGCAAGCTCCCTCCGTGTCCCCGAAGACAGGGCCCCCCATGAGGAATTCAAACCTCCACGCACCCCTCCTGGACCTGGAATCCCATCCACCTGCTGCCGTGGCTCCTCGCGGACACACGGGGGCGCTGTTGGCCACCGGTTCTGCCCGGTCCATGGACCTGGGGGACGGACCAGGTCCCGCCAGGCTTTTTGGGGGGGAGGGTCCCGCCTCTGAGGCAAGGGGGCTCCTCGTCAGGCTCCCAGGGGCGCCCCCCCCACCAGAGCCAACGCTCAACTACCCACAGGAATCAGGATTTACTTATTTAAAAAAAAAATAAAAAAAAAAATATATATATATATATATATATATATATATATATATATATATATATATATATATTATTGATTTCAGAGAGGAAGGGAGAGGGAGAGAGAGATAGAAGCATCAATGATAAGCCTGGATCCTCTGCCTCCTGCGCACCGCCCCCCCCCCCCCCATGGGGATGGAGCCCCAAACCCGGGCCTGTGCCCTTGACGGGGCATCGAACCCTGACCTCCTGGTTCCTAGGCCGACGCCAACCACTGGGCCACACGGCCGGGCGGCGCTGAATTTCCGCGGCAAGGGGTCCGCGCGCCCCCGGGGGGCCTGCAGGGCCGGTACCCCCCACCCCGTTACAAAGCCTGGGACACCCCACTGAAGGAGGGGTGACCGGCCGTCGTCAGGGGGGCCTCGCCTGACCCCTGTGTCCGTGTGTCTGTCCTCCTCCTCCGCAGGGCGCTCTCCGGACCCTCTGCGCGCAGCATTGGCCGGTGCCCGGCGCCCCGAGGACCAGCGAGGAGCCAGGCCGGGCCCGGGCCCCGGGTTCGCGCCCCCGGGAGGCGCCCTCGGGTGCCCACGCCCCGCGGAGGAGGAGGAGGGTGCGGCCCGGGCTGGGTCCCCGCCCGCAGGCGCCCCGGCCCGCGGCGATGGCGCGCCCTAGCGGGACTGCGGCCGGCGCCCCGGGGCGCGCGCACCCCTGACCGCCCTGGAGCCCCGCGGCGGCCTCTGGGCCTGGGACCCGGCCCCGCCGTGGGGGCGCGCGGAGCCCGGGCGCGGCGGGCGCGGGGCGGGCCCGGCCCCGGGCGCAGCGCCCCCCCGCGGCGGCGCCATGGACCGCGGACACCGGGCCCCGAACGGCCACGCCTGCCGGGCGCTGGTGCAGCGGGGCCCCGCGGCGCCCCCCGGCGGCGGCCTGGACCGCGGACACCGGCCGCTGCCCGCGGGGCCCCCGGGCGCCCTGCCCCTCCTGCTGCTCCCGGGCCCCGTGCCCGGCGCGCGCCCGCCGCCCTGCGCGCCCCCCTGCGCGCCCGGCGCCCCGCCGCCCGGCCTCGTCCTCAAGCGCAACGAGCGCGAGCGGCACCGCGTGCGCTGCGTCAACCAGGGCTTCGCGCGCCTCCGCGGGCACCTGCCGCGCGCGCCGGCCGGGCGGCGCCTCAGCAAAGTGGAGACGCTGCGCGCCGCCGCCCGCTACATCCGGCACCTGCAGGAGCTGCTGCGCGCCGCGCCCCCGGGGTCCGAGCCCGACGGCGCCCCCCGGCCCGGCCCCCCGCGCCCCGGCCCCCCGCGCCCCGCGTCCCCGTGCGACGCCCCGCCGGGCCCGGAGCCCGGGGACTCCGGCCAGTGACTGCGCGTCCCGGCGTCCAGGACCCCTCCTCCCCGCCCCGCCCGCCTCTGGTGCCAGCCGAGCCGGTGGGTGCGAGGGGCCAACCGGACTGAGGAGCAGGCATCGGCCGCGGGAGGCGCCCTGGACCGTCTCCCCAGGACTGGGCCCGGCTCCGGGGTGCGCGCGGCCCGGGTGCCCTGCGCTGCCCCTGGGCGCGGGCACAGCCCCGTCCGCGGGGCCCAGGAGGCGAGTCGGTTCGGATGCGCCTGTCCCGCTCGCCACCAGGTGGCGTCAAACCCCGCGCCCATGGGAGCTGGTGCGCGCGTGTGCACACACACGCACATACACACACACACATGCATGTATGCATACATACACATGCACATACATACACACCCGCACGCGCGCGCGGGGCGCCCTCCGGCCTCCACCCCCAGCCTGGCCTCCTCCTGCCTCTGCGCCCCGCTGGTGAGGACTGATCCCGCAGCCGCGGGCGGGCCTCCGGCCGGGCACCCAGGGGGCATGTGGGCGCCGCTGGCACCGAAGGATGAAATAAAATACGTGCTGAGCTTTGATGCCTGGGCCGCAGTCTGCCCTCGTGTGCCCTGTGTCTCTCTCCTTCCCCCGCCGCCGGGGTGCGGGGTGCGGGGTGTGGGGAGTGGGGTGCGGGGTGTGAGCTGTGGGGAGTGGGGTGCGAGGTGTGGGGTGCAAGGTGTGGGGTGTGGGTGCTCTCTGCCCCTTTACAGGGAGCTGAGCACGCTCTCGCCCCCCAGGGACAGGGCTGGGGGGCGGAGTCCCTGAGAGAAAGCCCTCAACCCTCCCACAGTCAGAGGGGAGGGGGCACCGAGCGGAGGGCACCTCGGGGTGCGGCTGAGGCTGTTGTCTGGGGGCCGCCCACCTTCCCCGAGGAGGGAGTGTTCCTGGCGCTGAGGCCCCCCTCACCGTTGCTGGGCAGGCGAGCAGGGAGCCAGTCTGTGGGGGGTGGGAGGGTCCTGTATCGGGGTCCCCCCTTCCTGAGGTCTGGCCTGCCTGGACCCTCCATCCCGTCCCCCCTGCCCACCGGCCGGCCATCAGCTCCCCGCCCCCAGCCTCCGGGCCGCAGGGAGGGTGACAGCTGCCTGGCCTCAGGGCTAATTTTACTCCGGGGAGGAGCCCCACCCTGCTCGCCGGGCGCCCGGCCCTGTGCGCCGGCCAGTCCCTCGGCCAGTCCCTCGGCCAGTCCCTCGGCCAGGCCCTCGGCCAGGCCCTCACCCAGGCCCTCGGCCAGTCCCTCGGCCAGGCCCAGCCAGGCGAGGGCACCGGGGACGCGGGGAGGAGCGGGCGCGGGCGCGGGGAGCCGGACGGACGGACAGCCCGTCGCGCGGGGACCATGGAGCCGGCCGCCCCCCAGGACGAGGGCCAGAGGAAGAAGCAGCCCAAGAAGCCGGCGCCCGAGCTGCTGCCGCGGCCGCCCCGGGCCCTGCTGTGCCTCACGCTGGACAACCCGCTGCGCAAGGCCTGCATCAGCATCGTCGAGTGGAAGTATCCTCCGGGGGGCCGGGCGGCCCGCGGCACCGGGGCCGGAGACGGGGGGCTGTCCCCGGGGGCCACGGGGCCGGAGATGGGGGGGGCTGTGCCCGGGGGCCGCTGGGACGGAGACGGGGGGCTGTCCCCGGGGGCCATGGGGCCGGAGACGGGGGGGGCTGTGCCCGGGGGGCCACGGGGCCGGAGACGGGGGGCTGTCCCCGGGGGCCACGGGGCCGGAGATGGGGGGGGCTGTGCCCGGGGGCCGCTGGGACGGAGACGGGGGGCTGTGCCCGGGGGGCCACGGGGCCGGAGATGGGGGGCTGTCCCCGGGGACCACGGGGCCGGAGACGGGGGGCTCTCCCCGGGGCACCGGGCGCGGGGCCACCAGGGCCGGAGACGGGGGGCTGTCCCTGGGGCACCGGGCGCGGGGCCACCAGGGCCGGAGACGGGGGGTGCTGACCCGGGGGACCACGGGGCTGGAGATGGGGGGGCTGTCCCCAGGGGCCGCTGGGACGGAGGCCGCGGCGGTGGGGGGTGGGGCGGGGGTGGGGGAGGAAGATGGGGGGCTGGTGAAGGCCAGGTGCCCCCTGGCCGCCCGTGGCAGGCGGGGCGCTCGGGGGCAGCTGTCCACATTGCCCGGGGCCCCCCCTTAGGTTTCCGAAGCAGCAGCCCCCTTTCTGAGCGAGGACGGGGGACAGGGAAGTGGGGGGGCTGCAGGGAACCCTCCCCTTGATGGGAGGGTGAGGGGGGGGGGAGCTGAGTGGGACCGGCTGCTGGGGGTGGGGTGGGGGTGGGGGCCGGGCGGCCAGGCACAGGCCGGCACCCACCTGGGCTGGGGGGCGCTGGAGCCCCCCCGCTGTGGCATGGGCTCCGGGAGAGGAGTGAGGGGTGTCTGGGTTACTTGGGGGGAGGGAGGAGGCTGTCAGGGAGGGTCGGGAATATTTGAGATGTTTCTGAAGGGCTTGGGGCCGGGCTCCGGCCAGCTGTTCGGGGTGGGATGGAGGGAGGAGGGAGGGCGAAGAGGCAGACTCGGGAACCGTGGGCCCAGGTCGGGGCCAGCCCTGCCCCCACAGCTGCTCGCACCCCATCCGGTCCCCCACCCAGTCCCCCACCCAGTCCCCCATCCGGTCCCCCATCCAGCCCCCCATCCAGTCCCCCCTCCAGCCCCCCATCCAGCCCCCCATCCGGTCCCCCACCCAGTCCCCCACCCAGCCCCCCATCCAGCCCCCCATCCGGTCCCCCATCCAGCCCTCCCCAGTCCCCGGGTCTGGTCAGGTGTGATGGGGGGTCTCCTCCCTCGGGGCGGGGGCCTCTCTCCCAGCTCTGCCTCTGCAGCCTCTGGGGAACGGGGTGCCCCACACAGAGGGCCTCCCACCCCCTCCCTCTTTCTCTTAAAAAAAATTTTTTTTTAAAATATATTTTATAGACTTTTTTACAGAGAGGAAGGGAGAGAGATAGAGAGTTAGGGACTCCACGGAGCCAAACCCGCTTTGGCTAAAATAAATTTTTTTTAAATGTGTTTTTATGGATTTATTTTGGAGAACGAGGAAGGGGGAGGAATGGAGAAACAGAAACACCAATGAGAGAGAACCCCTGACCAGCTGCCTCCTGCACGCCCCCTCCTGGGGAGGGAGCTCGCACCCCGGGCCTGTGCCCTGATGGGACGCGAACCCTGACCTCCTGGTGCAGAGGTGGATGCCCCACCCCGGAGCCACGCCCTGGCCCGGCCTGGGGGGCGTGTCTGGGGGGATGAGGGGATCTGGGGGTGTCGGTCCAGGGGCTGGTCAGCCCCTCCTTCCTCCGGCTCCGAGGCTCAGGGGTCGCCGGCCCACCACCCCTTTTCGGCCAGGGGGCTCAGCAGGCACCCGGCCTGCCCCCCATCCGCCCCCTTTCTCCGGGGGAGCCCTCCCCTGCTCCATGGTCCGGCCAGAAGCTCCAGGGAGGGGCAGGGGGGTGGGGGGCGGAGGCTGAGAGAGGAGCCCACAGGCTCCCTCAGAGCTGAGATGCCTCGGCCGGAACCGGACCCCTCGGCGGCCTCGGAGCCGAGAGTGAGCTCCCTGCTCCCGGGACCCGGGACCAGGCCCCCCTCCGCCTGCGGGGGTGTGGGGGGGTGTGTGCGGGACCACCCGCCAGCATGACAGCCTCCTCTAGGCTGACCCTCGGCGCCCTCTGACCCTTCGCCCCGGAAACCCACGCCTCCCCCGGGGAGCTCTCCTTAACCCCGGCCCCCAGGCCCTTCGAGACCATCATCCTGCTGACCATCTTCGCCAACTGCGTGGCCCTGGCCGTGTACCTGCCCATGCCCGAGGATGACAACAACAGCCTGAACGTCGGCCTGGTGAGCGGCCTGCCCCCGCCCCCGCCCCCGCCCTGGGCCTGTGCCCGGCCGGGGGCCCCCAAGGACAGGGCGCCCCAAACCACCCGCAGGCCCTCTGTCCCCGGCCGGCCGCTCCCCTGGATCCGGTGACGTGGCCAGCCCGCCCCTCCAGGGGGCGCACTGTGCCCAGCCCCGCGGAGAAGTCCCATTTCACAGATGTGGAAACTGAGGCTCGGGGGCTGCGTGCCCCCGTCCCCTCCTGGATAGAATCAGGAGAGCAGAGCCCTCTCCGGCTGAGGACAGACAGCAGAGGGCCTTTCGGGGTCCTGCACCCCTTCCCCCCCCCCCCCCCCCCCCCGCCTGTAACCCGTGATAAAACCACACACAGCTGGAGGTTCGGTTCCACCTCCTCCGCCTCCTCCCCATGGATTAGGGGAGAGAAAACAGGCGTACACTGAAGGACACACCCACAGCCAGAGACTCATATAAATACTTAAAAAAAAACACACACACACTTTATATAGATAGATAGGTAGATAGATAATAAAGATTTCAGAGAGGAAGGGAGAGGGGGAGAGAGCGAAACATCCACGAGGAGAGGGAATCATGGACCGGCTGCCTCTTGCACGCCCCCTACTGGGGATCGAACCCACAACCCGGGCCTGTGCCCTGACCGGGAATCGAACCCTGACCTCCTGGCTCCGAGGTGGACGCTCAGCCACGGAGCCACGCCGGCCGGCCTGGATGAGTTTTGCTAACGGTGGTCAGTACTGCCCAGTGTGGGGGTGGCCCCTCCAGGGCCTCACCGCGGCCCCGCCCCGAACCCAGCCCCCGGGGCCTTGCTGGGCTCAGGTTGCTGCCTTTTTATAGGGTCAGGAATGTGCCAGGCGGCGCGGCTCCCTCGGAGGGCCCGGCCAGGAGCCAGGACCTGTGGGCGGGCAGGTGGGGGGGCAGGGCCTCCGACCAGAGTCCTGGCTAAATGGCCCAGGCCCCCCTCTACACCGCCCGCTCCCCCAGAGACACCAGTGCTTGTCCCACCCCCACCCCCACCCTCACCCATGGAGCGTGGACAGGGACAGCCAGCACCCGCCCCGCTGTGCCCTCGGCCTCCGTGCTGGCCTCCTCCGGCAGCACCCTCCCGCCCTGCCCCCGGCCCACATCCCTGGTGAGGACCCCAGTGTCCAGCTCCAGGCTGTTCTGTCCCCGAGCGCCCACCCCTGACCCCCTGTGCTCAGAGGGGCCCGGGGACACCGCCTCTGCCCGCCCAGCCCCCCCTGCCCCCCGCTGAGGCCCCAGCCCTCCCCGCCCCCCACTGAGGCCCCAGCCCAGGCCTGGGGGGGTGGACAGGGAGGCGGGGAGTCAGGGCTCACCCGCTCAGGCCTCGGCTTTGGGGCCAGAGCTCACGGGGCCAAATATAGCCGCTGCCTCATCCCCGGCGGCTCATCTTCCAGGCCCTGGGCCCAGGCGGCCATGGAGGCCGAGGCGGCCCCACACCTGTGGGCGGCCGGCCGGCCGGGACAGCAGCCCCCCCTCCCCACCCCCACCTCCCATCCCCCTTTCGGGAAAAGTCTCTGAACAGCTCGTTGGGAGGATTCTGGGACTGTGTCCCCACCATCAGCCCACCTTCTGTTTGTTTTGTGAAGAAAGCTCTGCACGTCCTTTGATTATTAATAATAAATATATTTGTATGGACGTCAGAGAGGCAGGGAGAGGGAGAGAGGAGCATCCCTGATGAGAGAGAGAATCACGGACCCGCGGCCTCCTGCACGCCCCCCACCGGGGACGGAGCCCGCC
This sequence comes from Pipistrellus pygmaeus, assembly GCA_949987585.1. Classification (NCBI taxonomy): domain Eukaryota; kingdom Metazoa; phylum Chordata; class Mammalia; order Chiroptera; family Vespertilionidae; genus Pipistrellus; species Pipistrellus pygmaeus. The sequence goes on along the minus strand of OX465322.1, from coordinate 17,252,218 downwards.
ACCCGGGCCTGTGCCCTGACCGGGAACCGAACCCGGACCTCCTGGCTCACAGGTGGACGCTCACCACGGAGCCACGCTGCGGGTGGGCGACCACGTCATGAGCTCACCCCTGGCGCCTCAGCAGAGCCAGACCACACAGTTCCACGGCCGCCTAGGGCCCGAGGCCGGACGCTCCCCACGCCCCGGCTCCGGATGGCTCACGTATTCACGCAATCCTGGGCTCTGGCGGAAGAAGAATTAAAAAAAATTTTTTTTTTTAAAAAAAAGGACAGTCCCACACTTCACAGAGCTGATGGTTCAGTGGGTAGGATGGAAGGCCAACATGGATAGAAACGGCCCTGGCCGGTGTGGCTCCGCGGATAGAGCGTCGGCCTGCGGACGGAAAGGTCCCGGGTTCGATTCTGGGCAAGGGCATGGACCTTGGTTGCGGGCACATCCCCAGTGGGGGGTGTGCAGGAGGCAGCGGATGGATGTTTCTCTCTCATCCATGTTTCTGGCTCTCTCTCCCTCTCCCTGCCTCTCTGTGAAAAAATAAATGAAATATATATATATATATATTTTAGAAAAACAAAGCAGGATAGACACAGGCCTGGGGATTGACGGTGGTGAGGGGTCCTTTCGGACAGAGAGAAAGACGTGGATGCGAGCACAGGCCTCAGGGAGGGCTGACGCCCAGGGCAGGCCGCGGGCCAGAGGGGCCGGCCAGCGTGTGTGGCCGCGAGGTGGGGGCGGTGGGGGGGGGGGATTCAGGCGGGTGTGGAGGTCCGAGCTCGGGGGGCTGTGTGCTGGGAGGGAGGGGCAGCGTGCACGGGGGGGGGGGGGGAGGGGAGCTGTGTGCCCGGAGGGGGGGGGGGCGTGTGCCCGGAGGGAGGGGCAGGGCGGGGGGGGGGGCGTGTGCCCGGAGGGAGGGGCAGGGCTCGGGGGGGGGCGTGTGCCCGGAGGGAGGGGGGCCGTGTGCCCGGAGGGAGGGGCAGGGCTGGGGGGGGCCGTGTGCCCGGAGGGAGGGGCAGGGCTGGGGAGGGCAGTGTGCCCGGAGGGAGGGGCAGCGTGCACGGGGGGGGGGGGGGGGGGGCGTGTGCCCCGAGGGAGGGGCAGGGCTGGGGGGGGCCGTGTGCCGGAGGGAGGGGGCAGGGCTGGGGAGGGCAGTGTGCCCGGAGGGAGGGGCAGCGTGCACGGGGGGGGGGGGGGGAGGGGAGCTGTGTGCACGGGGGGGGGGCAGGGCTGGGGAGGGCAGTGTGCCCGGAGGGAGGGGCAGCGTGCACGGGGGTGGGGCTCAGAGGAGAGACGGCCGCCCCCCCCCCCCCCCCCCGCCCGCAGGAGAAGCTGGAGTACTTCTTCCTCATCGTCTTCTCCATCGAGGCCGCCATGAAGATCGTCGCCTACGGCTTCGCCTGGCACCCCGACGCCTACCTGCGCAGCGGCTGGAACGCGCTGGACTTCATCATCGTCTTCCTGGGTGAGGCGGTCCGGGGGGGGGCTGGGAGGCGGTCCGGGGCGGGGGGGGGGGGCTGGGAGGCGGTCCGGGGGCGGGGGGGGGGCTGGGAGGCGGTCCGGGGGCGGGGGGGGCTGGGAGGCGGTCCGGGGGGGGCTGGGAGGCGGTCCGGGGGGGGCTGGGAGGCGGTCCGGGGGGGGGGGGCAGGGAGGCGGTCCGGGGGCGGGGGGGGGGCTGGGAGGCGGTCGGCGGGGCGGGGGGGGGCTGGGAGGGCGGTCCGGGGGCGGGGGGGGGGCTGGGAGGCGGTCCGGGGGCGGGGGGGGGGCTGGGAGGCGGTCCGGGGGCGGGGGGGGGGCTGGGAGGCGGTCCGGGGCGGGGGGGGCTGGGAGGCGGTCCGGGGGGGGCTGGGAGGCGGTCCGGGGGGGGCTGGGAGGCGGTCCGGGGGGGGGGGCAGGGAGGCGGTCCGGGGGCGGGGGGGGGCTGGGAGGCGGTCCGGGGGGGGGGCAGGGAGGCGGTCCGGGGGCGGGGGGGGCTGGGAGGCGGTCCGGGGGCGGGGGGGGGGCTGGGAGGCGGTCGGGGGGGGCTGGGAGGCGGTCCCGGGGCGGTCCGGGGGCGGGGGCGGGGCGGGGGGGGCTGGGAGGCGGTCCGGGGCGGGGGGGGCGGGGCTGGGAGGCGGTCCGGGGCGGGGGGGGGGCTGGGAGGCGGTCCGGGGCGGGGGGGGGGGCTGGGAGGCGGTCCGGGGGGGGCAGGGAGGCGGTCCGGGGGGGGGCTGGGAGGCGGTCCGGGGGCGGGGGGGGCTGGGAGGCGGTCAGGGGGCGGGGGGGCTGGGAGGCGGTCCGGGGCGGGGGGGGGGGCTGGGAGGCGGTCCGGGGCGGGGGGGGGGCTGGGAGGCGGTCCGGGGGCGGGGGGGGGGGCTGGGAGGCGGTCCGGGGGCGGGGGGGTGGGCTGGGAGGCGGTCCGGGGGCGGGGGGGGGCTGGGAGGCGGTCCGGGGGCGGGGGGGGGGGGCTGGGAGGCGGTCGGGGGGGGCTGGGAGGCGGTCCGGGGGCGGGGGGGGGGCTGGGAGGCGGTGGGGGGGGGCTGGGAGGCGGTCCGGGGGCGGGGGGGGGGGCTGGGAGGCGGTGGGGGGGGGGGGCTGGGAGGCGGTCCCGGGGCCCGCACCGCAGGGGCACACGGTCCCCGCCCGGCCCCGCCCCTGACCCCGCCCCCGCCCCCCAGGGTGTTCACGGTGATCCTGGAGCAGGTGAACCTCATCCAGAGCAACACCACGCCGCTGAGCAGCAAGGGCGCCGGGCTGGACGTCAAGGCGCTGCGGGCCTTCCGCGTGCTGCGGCCCCTGCGGCTGGTGTCGGGGGTGCCCAGTGGGTGGCCCGCCCCCCCACCCCCTCCTGAGCCCCAGCCTGTCCCCCCTCCTCCCTGGGTGGCCCAGTCCCCCCCAGACCCCCTCCTGAGCCCCAGCCTGTGCCCCCTCCTCCCTGGGTGGCCCAGTCCCCCATCCCCCCAGACCCCCTCCCGCGCCCCAGCCTGTCCCTGCCCGGGGCCGGGTCCCCCCCCTCCCTGGGTGGCCGGGAGGGTCCCCGGGGCGTGGGGATGAGGGGATCTGACCCTCGCCCTGCGCGTCCCTCCCCCCCAGGCCTGCAGGTGGTGCTCAACTCCATCTTCAAGGCCATGCTGCCGCTGTTCCACATCGGGCTGCTGGTCCTCTTCATGGTCATCATCTACGCCATCATCGGCCTCGAGCTCTTCAAGGGCAAGATGCACAAGACCTGCTACTACATCGGCACCGGTCAGCCCCGGCCGGGGGGGGGGGGGGACCCCGGAGAGCTCAGGGGAGCCGCCCACCGTCAGCCCCGGGCGGGGGGACCCCAGACAGCTCAGGGGAGCCGCCCACCGGCCGGGGAGGGGGCGGGGGAGCTCAGGGGGAGTTGCCCGCCGGTCAGCCCGGCTGGGGAGGGGGCGGGGGGGGACCCCGGGACAGCTGGGGGGAGCCGCCCGCCCGCCATGAAGACCCCACAGGAGCCGGCCGGCGTGGCTCCGTGGTGGAGCGCCCACCTAGCACCCAGGAGGTCAGGGTTCGATTCCCGGTCAGGGCACCTGCCTGGGTTGTGGGCTCCATCCCCAGTGGTGTTTTGTGGAAGAGCCACACTCAGGGGCCAAAGAGCAGCCTGTGGCTCTCGAGCCACAGTTTGCCGGCCACGGCCCTTAGGACATGCAGCCTCGCTCTTGGGGCCTCTTTCCGTTTATTTTTTAAATATATGTTTATGGATTTCAGAGACGGAGGGAGAGGGAGAGAGAGAGAGGAACGTCCATGAGGAGAGAGAACCATGGATCGGCTGCCTCCTGCAAGGCCCCCGCTGGGGATGTGCCCGCAACCAAGGTCCATGCCCTGGACCGGAATCGAACCCGGGACCCTTCAGTCCTCAGGCTGACGCTCTATCCACTGAGCCACGCCGGTGAGGGCACTGGTTTTTAGAGAGAGCGGACCCAGGGAATCGCCTGCGACGGAAGGCACTGCTCCCATTTCACAGGCAGAGAAACCGAGGCTCGGTCACTGGCCCGCAGTCACAGAGCCTGTGGGCCGTGGGGAAGGTCTGTCCGGGCCCAGGGCCCGGAGGGAGGACAGCTCGGCCGGGGCCGGGGCCGGGGCCGGGGTCACAGGGCCTCCCCTCTGAGGAGCGACCCTGACCCCAGGTTCATAGGTCAACGCTCAGCCCCTGGGCCACGCCGGCCGGGCGTCACACAGCGATTTTAACGGCGTTTCTCCCCCCTCGCCCCTGCCTCCTGCCTGCCGTGGTCCGTGGTCCCTGGTCCGTGGCCCGTGGCCCGTGGTCTGTGGTCCGTGGTCCGTGGCCTGTGGTCCGTGGTCCATGCGGCGCCCGCAGACGTGGTGGCCACGGAGGAGAACGAGAAGCCGTCGCCCTGCGCCCGCACCGGCTCGGGCCGCCCCTGCACCATCAACGGCAGCGAGTGCCGGGGCGGCTGGCCGGGGCCCAACCACGGCATCACGCACTTCGACAACTTCGGCTTCTCCATGCTCACCGTGTACCAGTGCATCACCATGGAGGGCTGGACCGACGTGCTGTACTGGGTGCGGCCCCGGCCTCCCTCCCCGGCCCCGGGTTCGGGGGCTGGGCTGCTCGGGTCCGGGCTGAGACCCCATCTGTTCCCCCAGGTCAACGACGCCATCGGCAACGAGTGGCCCTGGATCTACTTCGTCACCCTCATCCTGCTGGGCTCCTTCTTCATCCTCAACCTGGTGCTGGGCGTGCTGAGCGGGTGAGGAGGGGGCGGGGGAGGGGGAGGAGGAGGAGGAGGAGGGGGAAGGAGAGGAGGAGGAGGAGGAAAAAGTGGAAGGAGGGAGGACAGAGGAGGAGGAGGAGCAGGAGGAGGAGAAGGATGGGGAGGAGAAGGAGGGAGGACAGAGGAGCAGGAGGAGCAGGAGGAGGACGAGGAGGAGGAGAAGGATGAGGAGGAGAAGGAGGAGGAGCAGGAGGAGCAGGAGGAGGAGGATGGATATGGAGGAGGAGGAGTGGGACCAGGGCAGGGAGACCTGCACCAGACCCTCTGCTCTCCCCTCCGTCCCTCTGAGCCGGGAGGTGGGTGCTCCCTGGTCAGAAGGAGGAGATGGAGGCGCAGGCGGGAGCCGGTCCGGGTTTAATTCCTCTCCCTGCCCCGAGCCCTGCGTCCCGCCCCCCGTCCCTCAGCCCGCCTCTGGCCCCGGAGCAGCCGGGGCTCAGCACGGGGTCCGTGTGGCTCCGGCTCAGCCCGGCTCCGGAGCGAGGTGTCCCGGCCTGCTGGTGCCTGCTGGCCGTATGACTCCGCCCACTGACCTGCCCGCTCTGTGCCGGGGTGCACACCTGCTCCCCTCCTCCCCCCTCCTCCCTCCTCCCTCCCCTCCTCCCCTCCTCCCTCCTCCCTCCTCCCTCCTCCCTCCTCCCCCCCCACCCCCTCCTCCCTCCCCCCCCCCGCAGGGAGTTCACCAAGGAGCGCGAGAAGGCCAAGTCCCGGGGAACGTTCCAGAAGCTGCGGGAGAAGCAGCAGCTGGACGAGGACCTGCGGGGCTACATGAGCTGGATCACCCAGGGCGAGGTCATGGACGCGGAGGACCTGCGAGAGGGTGCGGCCAGGCCCCTCCCCGCGGCCCCCACAGGGAGCACACACCCTCGGACCCCTCACCCGGGAGGCGGGAGGAGCAGGGGGGCCCTCCCTCTGCGTCCCCGGACGCCCCCGGACGCCGCCCTGGGGGAACAGGGGGCGCGGGGGCCCACGGGGCCCAGCCCGGAGATCAGAGATCGGACTCGGACCCTCTCCCGTCCAGGGAGGCTGTCCTTGGAGGAAGGCGGCTCGGACACGGAGAGTCTGTATGAGATCGAGGGCCTCAACAAGGTCATCCAGTTCGTGTGAGTCTCCTCCCCGCCCCCAGCTCCTCCCATCTCCCCTCCTCCCATCCCCTCCTCCTCCCCTCCCCCAGCTCCTCCCCGCCCCCCTTCCCATCCCCCCTTCTCCCATCCCCCCTTCCTTCTCCCCCCCCCCCCCCCCCGCTCCTCCTAGCCCCCTAGCTCCTCCCATCCCCCGGCTCCTCCCATCCCTTCTCCTCCCATCCCCCCTCCTCCCATTTCCCCTCCTCTACCCCCCTCCTCCTATCCCCCCTTCTCCCATCCCTCCCTGCTCCTCCCATGCCCCCCCGCTCCTCCCATCCTCAGGCTCCTCCCAGCCCTGTATCCTGGTGTGGCTCAGTGGCTAGAGCGTCAGCCTGTGGACTGAAAGATCCCGGGTTCGATTCCGGTCAAGGGCATGGACCTTGGTTGCGGGCACATCTCCAGTACGGGATGTGCAGGAGGCAGCTGATGGATGCTTCTCTCTCATCGACGTTCCTAACTCTCTCTCCCTCTCTTCCTCTCTGTAAACAATTGATAAAATATATTTTAAAAAGAAAAAAGAAAAAAAAGACCTGAGATGGCAGGCCAGCCGGCTCCACCACTCCCATGACCAGAGGCGGGGGCGGGGGGTCTGATCGGCGTGGCCGGGGCGGCCTGGCGGGGGGGGGCTGGCTAACGTGGCCTCTGCCTCCCTGCTCCTCCCCCGCAGCCGGCACTGGAGGCAGTGGATCGCGTCTTCCGCTGGAAATGCCACGACGTGGTCAAGTCCAGGGCCTTCTACTGGCTGGTGATCCTGATCGTGGCGCTCAACACCCTGTCCATCGCCTCCGAGCACCACAACCAGCCGCCGTGGCTGACCCACCTGCAGGGTGAGGCGCCCCCTGCTCTCCCACCTACCTACCCTCCTGCCCACCCCTCTGCTCACCCCCCTGCAGGGTGAGGCACCCCCTGCTCCCCCACCCACTTACCCCCTGCTCACCCCCCTCACCCCCTGCCCACCCCCCTGCTCACCCACTGCTCACCCCTCCTCACCCCCTGCCCACCCCCCTGCTCACCCACTGCTCACCCCCTCCTCACCCTCCTGCCCACCCCTCTGCTTACCCACCTGCAGGGTGAGGCGCCCCCTGCTCTCCCACCCACCCCCCTGCCCACCCCCCTGCTCACCCACCTGCTCACCCCCCTGCAGGGTGAGGCACCCCCTGCTCCCCCACCCACTTACCCCGTGCTCACCCCCTGCCCCTTCCTCCCTCCTCCCTGCTCACCCCCCTCACCCCCCTGCCCACCCCCTTCTCACCCCCCTGCAGGGTGAGGCACCCCCGCTCACCCCCCTGCCTCCCGCACGCCCCGCACTGGGGATGGAGCCCACCCCTGGGCCTGTGCCCTGACCTCCTGGTTCCCAGGTCGATGCTCCACCCCCTGAGCCACTCGGGCCGGGCTGGGTCTGTGTTCTTTCCTGGGCAGAGGTGCCCCAGGCCCCCTGGGTGCTGAGGGAGGGAGTGGGGGCGGAGGGCGCCCCGGGCAGAGGCTCGGAGGCGGAGCGGGGGGGAAGCAGGGACCCTCGGAGGCGGAGCGGGGGGAAGGAGGGGGACCCTGAGCTGAGCCCGCGCTGTGCCTCGCGCCCCCCCCCCCCCCCCCCCAGACGTGGCCAACCGCGTGCTGCTGAGCCTGTTCGCGGCGGAGATGCTGGTGAAGATGTGCGGGCTGGGCCTGCGCCAGTACTTCATGTCCGTCTTCAACCGCTTCGACTGCTTCGTGGTGTGCAGCGGGCTGCTGGAGGAGCTGCTGGTGCAGGCGGGGGCCATGAGCCCGCTGGGCATCTCCGTGCTGCGCTGCATCCGGCTGCTGCGGCTCTTCAAGATCACCAAGTGAGGGCGCCGGGGAGCGGGGGCACAGAGGGGGGGGCACAGGGCGGGGGCCAGGGCAGGGGCTGCGGCTCTTCAAGATCACCAAGTGAGGGCGCCGGGGAGCGGGGGCACAGGGGGGGGGGCACAGGGCGGGGGCCAGGGCCGGGGCTGCGGCTCTTCAAGATCGCCAAGTGAGGGCGCCGGGGAGCGGGGGCACAGGGGGGCACAGGGCGGGGCACAGGTCCGGGGCTGCGGCTCTTCAAGATCACCAAGTGAGGGCGCCGGGGAGCGGGGGCACAGGGTGCCACAGGGCGGGGCACAGGGCGGGGGCCAGGGCAGGGGCAACCCAGCTCAGCGCCCGGGCTCACACCAAATCACCCCCAGCTCCGGGCCTTGGTCCCCTCTTTTTATGTTTATTATTATTTCTTTTTAAAATATATATATATTTTGCTAAAACCGGTTTGGCTCAGCGGATAGAGCGTCATGTCATGTACCTTGGTTGTGGGCACATCCCCAGTAGGAGGTGTGCAGGAGGCAGCTGATGGATGTTTCTCTCTCATCGATGTTTCTCTCTTTCCCTCTCCCTTTCTCTCTGTAAAAAAATCAATAATATATATATATTAAATGTTTAAAATATATACACATAAGGGAGAGGGATAGAGAGTTAGAAACATCGATGAGAGAGAAACATCCATCAGCTGCCTCCTGCACACCCCCCACCGGGGATGTGTGCGCAACCAAGGTCCATGCCCTTGGCCGGAATCGAACCCGGGACCCTTCTGTCCGCAGGCCGGCGCTCTATCCACTGAGCCACACCTGCCAGGGCTTTATTATTATTATTTCTTAAATCCCCACCAAGGGTATTCTCCCCATTGATTTCTAGAGAGACTGGAATGGAGGAGAGGGGGGGGGGGCATGCTGGGAAGGAAGGGAAGAATGGGGGGGGACCACAAATCCGGGGCCTCCGCCTCCAGGCAGCCCTCCCCCCTCCTGCCCCGCCCCGAGCCCTCCTCTCCCCGGACCGGCACCCTGTGGGTGGGGCTGGGTCTCACCCCGCATCCCCTCTCCCCCCCCCCGCCGCCCCCGCAGGTACTGGACGTCGCTGAGCAACCTGGTGGCCTCGCTGCTGAACTCCATCCGCTCCATCGCGTCGCTGCTGCTGCTGCTCTTCCTCTTCATCGTCATCTTCGCGCTGCTGGGCATGCAGCTCTTCGGCGGCCGCTACGACTTCGAGGACACCGAGGTGCGGCGCAGCAACTTCGACAGCTTCCCGCAGGCGCTCATCAGCGTCTTCCAGGTGGGGGTCCCCATCCCGCCCCGTCCCCCGGCCAGAGCTGGTCCCCCGGGAGCTCACACACACACACACACACACACACCCCCCGCTGGTCTCCCCGGAGCTCACACACACACACACACACACACACACCCCCCGCTGGTCTCCCCGGAGCTCACACACACACACACACACACACACACACACACACACCCCGCTGGTCTCCCCGGAGCTCACACACACACACACACACACACACACACACACACACACACCCCGCTGGTCTCCCCGGAGCTCACACACACACACACACACACACACACACACACACACCCCGCTGGTCTCCCCGGAGCTCACACACACACACACACACACACACCCGCTGGTCTCCGGGAGCTCACACACACACACACACACACACACACAACCGGCTGGTCCCCCGGGAGCTCACACACACACACACACACACACACACAACCGGCTGGTCTCCCGGGAGCTCACACACACACACACACACACACACCCGCTGGTCTCCGGGGAGCTCACACACACACACACACACACACACACCGCTGGTCTCCCCAGAGCTCACACACACACACACACACACACACACCGCTGGTCTCCCCGGAGCTCACACACACACACACACACACACACCCGCTGGTCTCCGGGAGCTCACACACACACACACACACACACACACAACCGGCTGGTCTCCCGGGAGCTCACACACACACACACACACACACACCCGCTGGTCTCCGGGGAGCTCACACACACACACACACACACACACACCGCTGGTCTCCCCAGAGCTCACACACACACACACACACACACACACCGCTGGTCTCCCCGGAGCTCACACACACACACACACACACACACACCGCTGGTCTCCCCAGAGCTCACACACACACACACACACACACCCCCCGCTGGTCTCCCCGGAGCTCACACACACACACACACACACACACACACACACACCCCGCTGGTCTCCGGGAGCTCACACACACACACTCCGCTGGTCTCCGGGGAGCTCACACACACACACACACACACACACACACACCGGCTGGTCTCCCCAGGAGCTCACACACACACACACACACACACACACACACACCCCGCTGGTCTCCGGGAGCTCACACACACACACTCCGCTGGTCTCCGGGGAGCTCACACACACACACACACACACCCCGCTGGTCTCCGGGGAGCTCACACACACACACACACACACACACACACACACCCCGCTGGTCTCCCCGGAGCTCACACACACACACACACACACACACCCGCTGGTCTCCGGGGAGCTCACACCGGCTCCCACCCCACCAGGTGCTGACGGGCGAGGACTGGAACTCGGTGATGTACAACGGCATCCTGGCCTACGGCGGGCCCTCCTACCCCGGCATGCTGGTGTGCATCTACTTCATCATCCTCTTCGTCTGCGGAAACTGTATCCCCTGCCCGCCCCCAGTGAGAGCCGGGAGAGCCGGGAGAGCCAGGAGAGCCGGGAGAGCCGAGAGAGCCGGGAGAGCCGGGAGAGCCGGGAGAGCCGGGCCCGGACCGCTAGGGGGGCTGGGAGAGGCTTCACCTGTCAGGCCTCTCCCCCAGGAGGCGGCCACGTGCCTGTGCTCGGCCTCCCGTGGGGGGACCCAGGAGGGCAGGGAACCCCCCCCGCCCCCCCCACACACACACCTCCCAGGCTCCTTAGCGGCGCTCAGACATTTTGCTCAACGTGTTCCTGGCCATCGCCGTGGACAACCTGGCCGAGGCGGAGAGCCTGACCTCCGCCCAGAAGGCCAAGGCCGAGGAGCGGAAGCGCAGGAAGATGTCCAAGTGAGGGCGGGGGGTGAGAGGAGGGGGAGAGGGAGGAGGGAGGGGGGAAAAGGGGGGAGGGAGGGGGGAGGAGGAGGGGGAGGAAGGAAGGGGGGGCAGGCGGCTCCCCCGGCCGGGTCCACAGGGGCCCTGGCATGCAGCCCTGACAGTGCCCACAGCCTGTCCCCCTCCCCCCCCCGAGCCCCCCCGGGTGTCCCCCGAGGGTCGCCCCGTCCCCCGCTGAGCAGACCCCGAGAAGGCTCGGCCCGGCCTGTCTCCCAGGGGCCTCCCGGGCCGGCCGGAGGAGGAGAAGGCCGTGGTGGCCAAGAAGCCGGAGCAGAAGCCGAAGGGCGAGGGGATCCCGACCACGGCCAAGGTGAGCGGCCGGCTCCGAGGCCGGGGTGGCGGGGGGCGGGGGGGTTGCGCGGTTCTGGAAGCCCCCGGTCCCCGGAGCCTGTGGGTGCTGGTGGGTGGGTGGGGTGGGGGAGGTAGACAGAGGCTCTCAGCCAGGCGGGGGCACCGCCGTCCACTCCCATGGGGACAGAGGCCCAGCCCGGCCGGCGTGGCTGGCGTGGCTCCGTGGTTGAGCATTGACCTGTGAACCATGAGGTCACGGTTCGATTCCCAGTCAGGGCACAGGCCCGGGATGCAGGCTGAATCCCCAGTGGGGGGCGGGCAGGAGGCAGCCAGTTCCGTGGTTCTCTCTCATCCTGGATGTTCCCCTCTCCCTTCCTCTCGGAAATCAATAAAAACATGTAAAAAAATAAAAAGGGCCCTGACCGGTGTGGCTCAGTGGATAGAGCGTCAGCCTGCGGACTGAAGGGTCCCGGGTTCAATTCCCGTCAAGGGCATGTACCTTGGTTGCGGGCACATCCCGGGTGTGTGTGTGTGTGTGTGTGTGTGTGCAGGAGGCAGCCGATCGATGTTTCTCTCATCGATGTTTCTAGCTCTCTGTCCCTCTCCCTTCCTCTCTGTAAAAAACCGATAAAACATATATAATATATATATATATAAAACACATATAAAAAAATAAAAAGGGGACGGCATGGTGTCCCCTGTCCCGGCCGTAGGGGAGCTGGGGGCAGAGCCTGCACCCGCCCCGCCCCCCAAACGGCCCCCGCAGGGCAGCGGCCGGTCTCCCCTCCCCCCATCCTCTCCCCTGTGTCCCTCCGGCAGCTGAAGGTGGACGAGTTCGAGTCCAACGTCAACGAGGTGAAGGACCCCTACCCCTCGGCGGACTTCCCAGGTGAGCGTCCCGGCTTCCTGGTGGGGTTCAGGCCCTCGTGTGCCCCCTGCCTCGTACCCCCTGCCCCTACCCCCCGCCTGTGAGCATCCGGGACAGAGGGCGCCCCCAGGACAGGCCCTCCTGTGCCCTCTACCCCCCGGCTGTGAGCATCGGGACAGAGGGTGGCACCCCGAGGCTCAGGGCCCCCCTCCCCGCCCTCCCCCCAGGCGACGACGAAGAGGAAGAACCCGAGATCCCGCTGAGCCCGCGCCCGCGCCCGCTGGCCGAGCTGCAGCTGAAGGAGAAGGCGGTGCCCATCCCGGAAGCCAGCGCCTTCTTCATCTTCAGCCCCACCAACAAGTGGGCCTCTGGCGGCGGCGTGGGGGGCGCGGGGGCGTGGGGGGCCTGGGGGGCGCTGAGCGAGGCCGCTGCCTGCCCCCGGGGGGCGCTCTGGGCACTGGGAGAGCCTCACCCTCGAGCTGAGGGCCTGGAGCCCCGTCTGCCACGCCAGCATCTCTGCCTCCTGTGCCGGCTCCTCTCTGAGAGTCCCTTTATTTTTACATTTTATTTTGGAATACGTTTTTATGGATTCCAGAGAGGAAGAGGGAGGGGAAGGAAAGAGAGAGAAACATCCACGATGAGAGAGGATCACGGGTCGGCTGCCTCCTGCACGCCCCGGACTGGGGATCGAGCCCACAACCCGGGCCTGTGCCCTGGCCGGGAATGGATCCCTGACCTCCTGGTTCATGGATAGAGGCTCCACCACAGAGCCACGCTGGCCGGCTATCCTCCCCTGACCGGGAGGGAGGGACCAGCGCCCCCTGCAGGACGGAGGGGCGGGGGTGGGAGGGGCCTGGGTGCTCTGACCCTAACCCTAACCCTGACCGAGAGGGGGAGACCAGCGCCCCCTGCAGGACGGAGGGGCGGGGGTGGGGGGTGGGGCCTGGGTGCTCTGACCCTAACCCTAACCCTGACCGGGAGGGAGGGACCAGCGCCCCCTGCAGGACAGAGGGGGCGGGGGGCCTGGGTGCCCAGGAGCTCACAGTCCTCGGCCCTCCCTCCGGTGCCCACAGGTTCCGCGTCTTCTGCCATCGCATCGTCAACGCCACCTGGTTCACCAACTTCATCCTGCTCTTCATCATGCTCAGCAGCGCCGCCCTGGCGGCCGAGGACCCCATCCAGGCCGAGTCCACGAGGAACCAGGTGAGGGCGGCCCAGCACCGCCCCAGACCCCGCTCTGTGCTGGTGATGATGGTGATGGTGATGGTTATAGTGGTGATGGTGATGGTGATGGTTATAGTGGTGATGGTGATGGTTATAGTGGTGATGGTGGTGGTGATGGTGATGGTGATGGTTATAGTGGTGATGGTGGTGGTGATGGTTATAGTGGTGATGGTGGTGATGATGATGGTGTGATGGTTGTAGTGGTCATGGTGATGGTGATGATGGTGGTGATAGTTGTGATGATGGTGATGATGGTGATGGTGATGATGGTGATGATGGTGATGATGATGGTGATGGTGATGATGGTAGTGTGATGGTGGTGATGGTGGTGGTGATGGTGATGGTGATGATGATGGCGATGATAGCAGTGGTGATGGTGATGGTGTTCATGGTGATGGTGGTTATAATGATATCATGCTCTGTCCTTCCTCACCACCCTCCCCTCCCCGCCCTGCCCCAGATCCTCGGGTATTTTGACATCGCCTTCACCACTGTCTTCACGGTGGAGATCATCCTCAAGGTGCGGGGAGGCCCGGGCGGCTCCTGGCAGGGCTGGGGAAAGCGAGAAGGTGGCGAGAGGTGGGGCCAGAGCAGAACCGGGGGCAGAGGGGTGTCGGCCCCCGGGCTGGGGGAGGGCCCGCCACGGGGCACAGCCGGGCGGCCGCCGGCCACACCCAGGCGCGCTCCCTCCCCAGATGACCACCTTCGGCGCCTTCCTGCACAAGGGCTCCTTCTGCCGCAACTACTTCAACATCCTGGACCTGCTGGTGGTGGCCGTGTCCCTCATCTCCATGGGGCTCCCGTGAGCGGGGCGGGCCGGCCCCGGGGAAAGGGGGGACCCCTCTGCTCCGGGCCAGGGCGCGGGGCACCAAGCCACAGAGATGCTACCCTTAGCCCCGCCCCCGCCCCGCCCCTGTCACACCTGCAGCCATAGGCCCATTCTGTCCTCAACCTCGCCCTCGACCCCGACCTCAACCTATCCTTAGCCCCACCCCAGTCTTGGCCCCGCCCCCAGCCTGTCCTTAGCCCTGCCCAGCCCCGCCCCCTTGTTCTCAGCCCCACCCAGCCTGTCCCTAGCCCTGCCTCCACCCCTGGCCCCGCCCCAATCTGCCCTTAGCCCCGCCTCTGCCCTTGGCCCCGCCCCAGTCTGTCCTTAGCCCCGCCCCGCATGTCCTTGGCCCCGCCCCGCATGTCCTTGGCCCTGCCCCCACTCTCAGCCCCGCCCTCGGCCTGTTCTTAGCCCCGCCCCTTATTCTCAGCCCTGCCCTTGACTGTAATTAGCCCCGCCCATAGCCTTCCTTAGCCCCGCCCCGTCTGTCCTTAGCCCCGCCCCCCGTCCTCAGCCCCCCGCCCCCGCAGGTCCAGCTCCATCTCGGTGGTGAAGATCCTGCGGGTGCTGAGGGTGCTCCGGCCCCTGCGGGCCATCAACCGCGCCAAGGGGCTCAAGGTGAGCGGCGGCGGCACCCGGGGGTGCGGTGGGGGTGGGGGGGGGCGACTCAGGGCCCCAGCCCGGCGTCTGGGCGCTGCCCGCGCCTCTGCCCGCCGTGGGGCTGAGGAGGAGGCTGGGAGCCGGGCTCCCCCCATCCACCCTCCCCGCACCTCCGCCTGCGACCGGACCATCCCTCCCGCCTCCCCCGCAGCACGTGGTGCAGTGCGTGTTCGTGGCCATCCGCACCATCGGCAACATCGTGCTGGTCACCACGCTGCTGCAGTTCATCTTCGCCTGCGTGGGGGTGCAGCTCTTCAAGGTGAGCCCCCCATCAGGGCCCCCCCAGGACCCCGCCCAGAAGCCCCCCCCAGAGCCCGTCCCCCAGGGGAGTTGGGCCTCTTTCCGTCTCCCAGGAACGCTGAGGGCAGGGTCCCATCGCCACACGTCCGGGCGCCGCCCCCATTCTGCCCTCACTCTCAGGGGACAGCAGGGCGCTCGGGTCCTCTCCAGGGACCAGCCCTGCTGGGGGGGGGGTCCCTCCCCACGCCCGGCTCTGGGGCCATCTGCGGGACGTAGAGATGGACCCTGAGCACAGCCTGACACCCCTGCTCCTCCCTCCCGGACCCGGCCTTCTCCGGCCCCCAAGGTCCTGCTGGAAAATCACCGACTTAGACACGCCATTCATTCATTCACTCATTCATTCATTCACTCATTCATTCACACAGGCCCGGGGCGGGAGCAGGCTGAGGGTGGGCCTGGGTGCTGGGGGAGGGGTCTGGGCTCCGCCCCCTGGTTGGGCCACCCTCTGGGGGGAAGACTCAGGCTCCCGCCTTCCTCCTCCTGCCCATCACTGGGTCTGTTTCCATGACAACGCATCTCCCTCCCTCTCTCCCTCCCTCCTTCCTCCTTGTCCGGGGCTCAGGGCAAGTTCTTCAGCTGCAATGACTTGTCCAAGATGACGGAGGAGGAATGCAGGTGTGTGGGGCTGGGGGTGGGAGGTGCCCGGCGGGAGGGCCCTTCTCGGGACACCTGAGGGGGTCAGGCAGCCCCTCGGGCAGGGGGCATGGGACAAAGCCCCTCATCCCAAAAGGGGTGCCCAGCCGAAGCCGGTGTGGCTCAGTGGATAGAGCACCGGCCTGCGGACGGAAGGGTCCCGGGTTCCATTCCGGTCAAGGGCATGGACCTTGGTTGCGGGCACGTCCCCAGTGGGGGGTGTGCAGGAGGCAGTTGATGGATGTTTCTCTCTCATCGATGTTTCTAGTTCTCTGTCCTTCTCCCTTCCTCTCTGTAAAAAAATCTTATAAAATATGTTATATTATATAATAAATAATACTATAAAATATATATATGAATTTTTTTAACGGGGGGAGGGTGCCCAGCCATGTCCCCTCGGGTCCGACCCCACCTCCGCTCGTCCTGCCCGGGCCCGGGGGACGCGGGGGGAGGGACCCGGCCGTGCCCAGTGTGGTGACCGCCCCCCCACCCATCCCTCGAAGGGGCTACTACTACGTGTACAAGGACGGGGACCCCACGCAGGTGGAGCTGCGGCACCGCGAGTGGCTGCACAGCGACTTCCACTTCGACAATGTGCTGTCCGCCATGATGTCGCTCTTCACCGTGTCCACCTTCGAGGGCTGGCCGCAGTGAGTGCGGGCGGGCCGGGGCCCTCGGTCCCTCCCCGCTCCAGGCCCCCTCAGTCCCTCCCCCGCCCCCCTCAGTCCCTCCCCCGCCCCCGGCCCCCAGTCCCTCCCCGCCCCAGGCCCCCTCAGTCCCTCTCCCGCCCCAGACCCGTGGGTGGTTCTCAGCCGGCCCTGGACTCTAATGGTTGACCAAGCATGTCAAACTCGCGACTGGCAGGCCACACACCTCATTAATTTGGCCTGTGTTAGCCTTTGAGTTTGACATGCTTGGTCTAGACCAGTGGTCAGCAAACTCATCCGTCCACAGAGCCAAACATCCACAGCACCACGATGGACGTGTCTCTGGAGAGCCACATTTTTTAAACTTAATCTTCTCCTAACGCCACTTCTCCCACAAATACTCGCCCCAGGCCGTGGTGTTCTGTGGAGGAGCCGCCCTCCAGGGGCCAGAGAGCCGCGTGTGGCTCAGGAGCCGCAGTTTGCCAACCTCTGGTCTAGACTCTAGAGGACTTGCCATTCCAAAGACGGCCTGAGGGGCGGGGCTCTGAGCGGCGTCTCCATCCGTGCAGGGCTCTCTCAGGGGGCACGGGGGAGAGGGGGACCCCCAGGGAAAGGCAGGTGCATGCCGGGCTCTGTCCCAGCCTTCCCGGCGCCCTCTGACTGGTTCTCCCGGCGCCCGCTGGGCACAAGCTCCCCCCCAGGGGAGGAGGAGGGGGGAGGAGGGGAGCCCCCGCCCAGCCCCCGCCCGGCCCCCAGCCCCCCGCCTCCCCGCGCCCGCCCCCAGGCTGCTGTACAAGGCCATCGACGCGTACGAGGAGGACAAGGGCCCGGTGCTGAACCACCGGGTGGAGATGGCCATCTTCTTCATCGTCTACATCATCCTCATCGCCTTCTTCATGATGAACATCTTCGTGGGCTTCGTCATCGTCACCTTCCAGGAGCAGGGCGAGACCGAGTACAAGAACTGCGAGCTGGACAAGAACCAGGTGCCGGTCCGCCCGGCCCGGCTCGGCTCAGCCCGCCAGCGGCTCAGAGGCCGAGCGGAGGCCCCTCTGCCGATCCCCCTCAGCGCTCGTGCGGGCTCCATCCCCAGGAGGGGGCGTGCAGGAGGCAGCCCACCCATGGTTCTCGCTCATCATGGATGCTTCTCTCCCTCTCCCTCTCCCTTCCTCTCTGACACACACACACACACACACACACACACACACACACGCGGAGTGGCCAGATGATGACGATCCCTGAACACATAATAACCAGGCCACTCAGTGTCCGTCCTATAGAATAAAAGGCTCATAGGCAAATGGTTCCCTTGACCAGGAGTGTGACCAGCAGGCAGGCCGGCCAACCACCCACGTCCCCTCCCCCTGGCCAGGCTGGCCGGACCCCGCCCGTGCACAAATTCATGCACCGGGCCTCTAAGATATAGATGATATAGATATAGATATAGATATATAGATATAGATATAGGTATAGATATAGGTATAGATATGGGTATAGAAATGGGTATAGGTATAGGTATAGATATGGGTATAAGTATAGGTATAGGTATAGATATGGATATGGATATAGATATAGATATAGGTATAGATATAGATATGGGTATAGGTATAGGTATAGATATGGGTATAGAAATGGGTATAGGTATAGGTATATATGGGTATAGGTATAGATATAGATATAGATATAGATATAGATATAGATATAGATATAGATATAGATATAGAAATGGGTATAGATATAGATATGGATATAGATATAGATATAGGTATAGGTATAGGTATAGGTATAGATATGGGTATAGGTATAGGTATGGGTGTAGGTATAGGTATAGGTATGGGTGTAGGTATAGGTATGGGTATGGACTGACGGCCCCTGTGTGTGTCCCAGCGCCAGTGCGTGCAGTACGCCCTGAAGGCCCGCCCCCTGAAGTGCTACATCCCCAAGAACCCGTACCAGTACCAGGTGTGGTACGTGGTCACCTCGTCCTACTTCGAGTACCTCATGTTCGCCCTCATCATGCTCAACACCATCTGCCTGGGCATGCAGGTGAGGCCGGCGGGGCGGGGCGGGGGCGGGGCCGGGGGCGGGGCCGGGGGCGGGGCCAGGGGCGGGGGCGGGGCCAGGGGCGGGGCGTGCAGGTGAGGCGGGGCGGGGCCGGGGGCGGGGCGTGCAGGTGAGGCCGGCGGGGCGGGGCGGGGGCGGGGCCAGGGGCGGGGCATGCAGGTGAGGCCGGCGGGGCGGGGCGGGGGCGGGGCCAGGGGCGGGGCATGCAGGTGAGGCCGGGCGGGGGCGGGGCCAGGGGCGGGGCATGCAGTGAGGCCGGCGGGGGCGGGGCCAGGGGCGGGGCATGCAGGTGAGGCCGGCGGGGCGGGGCGGGGCGGGGGCGGGGCATGCAGTGAGGCCGGCGGGGGCGGGGCGGGGCGGGGCGGGGCGGGGGCGGGGCCAGGGGCGGGGCATGCAGGTGAGGCCGGCGGGGGCGGGCCGGGGGCGGGGCCAGGGGCGGGCTGGTCCCCATCTCTTCTCCCCCGTGCCCCTCCGGATGGGGCGTGAACCGGCCCAGGCCTGTGGCCAGATGCCTGGCTGTTTATTTATTTTTTATTTTTTTAAACATATTTTTATTGATTTCAGACAGGAAGGGAGAGGGAAAGAGAGAGAAACATTCATGAGGAGGGAGAATTGTGGATCGGCTACCTCCTTCACGCCCCACCCTGGGGATCGGGCCTGCAACCCAGGCTTGTGCCCTGACTGGGAATCAAACCCAGGACCCCTCAGTCCACAGGCCGACGCTCTATCCACTGAGCCACACCGGTCTTGACTGTTTCTTAAAGAGGTGATGCCGGCCAGCTGGCGTGGCTCAGCGGTGGAGCGTCGGCCAATGAACCAGGAGGTGGCGGTTCGGTTCCCCGTCGGGGCACACTGGGGATCGAGCCCTCAACCCGGGCCTGGGCCCCGACCGGGAGTCGAACTGTGACCTCCCGGCTCATAGACTGACGCTCAACCATGGAGCCACACCGGCCGACCGGGCTGGCTCCCAGTGTTTTGAGATTAAAGAGAGCCGTGGGCCAGGCCAGAGTGGCTCCGTGGATAGAGCGTCAGCCTGCGGGCTGAAGGGTCCCGGGTTCGATTCCGGTCGAGGGCACGCCCCTGGGTTGCGGGCTTGGTCCCCAGCGTGAGGCCTGTGGGAGGCAGCCCATCAATGGTTCTCTCTCTTCACGGGTGTTCCTCTCTCTCTCCCCTCCCCTTCCTCTCTGACATCCATAAAAACACATTTAATAAATAAATAAACAGAGCAGTGGGCCGGGGCCCGAGGAGGGGGGGGAAGCTCTGGGAATGCCACTTGGGGAATGGGGGAGCCGGGCCGCCCCCTAGCCCTGTCCTGTACCCCCCCGCCCCTCCCCCAGCACTACAACCAGTCGGAGGAGATGAACCACATCTCGGACATCCTCAACGTGGCCTTCACCATCATCTTCACCCTCGAGATGATCCTCAAGCTCATGGCCTTCAAGGCCAAGGTGAGTGCCGGGCGCGCCCGCACCCTGGGCCTGTGCCCTGACCAGTATCGAACCCCGACCTCCTGGTTCATAGGTCGGCGCTCAGCCCCGGAGCCACGCCGGCCGGGCCCACTGACCCCTTTACGGCTGGAAGAGACTGAGGACCCGAGGGAGAGGGCCTGGGAGTTGGGGGGTGGAGGGGTCTTATGAATCAAGCCTGCAACCCAGGCGCGTGCCCTCGACCGGAATTGAACCCAGGACTCTTCAGCCCACAGGCTGATGCTCTATCACTGAGCCACGCCGGCCTGGGCCGGGCCCTAAGTCTGCACACCCGCCCTCCCCCCGGCCTCCCTCTGAGTGCCCCTCCTGGGCCTCCTCACCCCATTCCCATCCTTGTCCCCCGCCCCCAGGGCTACTTCGGGGACCCCTGGAACGTGTTTGACTTCCTGATCGTCATCGGCAGCATCATCGACGTCATCCTCAGCGAGATCGACGTGAGTGGGGGGCGGGGAGGAGGGGGGAGGAGGCGGGACCCGGGCCTGTCCGTCTCCCTCCTCTTCCTGCTCCCCGGCCCCAGCCTGCGCCTCCCTGTCCCCTCGGCTTGGTCCTCACGCCCCCCACTCCCCCCCACGGGCTGCCCTCCATGCCGGCCTCACTGTCTCTCTCTCTCTCTTGCCCTCCTGCCATGTCCCCCCCCACCCCCGCTTCCCTCCACAGACCTTCCTGGCCTCCAGCGGGGGGCTGTACTGCCTGGGCGGCGGCTGCGGCACTGTGGTAACCCCCCTGGCATGCCGGCCTGGCCTGTGCATGGAGGACCCGCCCTCAGGACCCCCTCCTCCCTCAGAGCAGTGCCCCCCCCCCCGGGCCTGGGGCAGGGCGGGGCGGGGCAGGCTCTGTGGTAGAACATGCATAGAACACGCATGGCTCACGCATGGCTGCCATGGGGTTCTCAGGGCCCTGGAAACGGGGGGGGGGAGAGCTCTCCCCTTCCAGGGTCACGGGCATCTGAGGGGAGCACAGGGCATCTGAGGGGAGCACGGGGCATCTGAGGGGAGCACAGGGCATCTGAGGGGAGCACGGGGCATCTGAGGGGAGCACAGGGCAGAGGCACCCCCTGGCTGGGGCGTGGCCAGGTCACGGGGCGGAGCTGGGAGGACCCTGGGGCAGGGGGCGGGGGGAAGCTGCTCATGGGGAAGCTTCAGAAGCAGGTGAGATGAGCCCGAGCTGGTGTGGCTCAGTGGGTAGAGCGTCAGGCTGCCGACTGAAGGGTCGCTGGTCCAATTCCCGGTCAAGGGCACAGGCCCGGGTTGTCCTCGACCCCCAGTAGGGGCCGTGCAGGAGGTGGCCAGTCCATGATTCTCTCTCATCATGGATGTTTCTAACTCTCTATCCCTCCCTCTCTCTTCCTCTAAAAAAAAATCAATAAAATATATGAAAAACAAAATAAAAGAGAGAGAGGAGGTGAGAGGAGGCAGGAGGCCCCAGAGGCCAGGCCCAGCCCCTCGACGGGGCGGCTCCCGCCTGCTCAGCACCCACCCCTCCTCCCCGCTGGGCGCCCGGAGCCTCAGGACCCCCGGCAGGGCCAGCGCTGGCCACCCGCCCCACAGGGACTCCGGTCTCCCCACGCATGGCCCTCCGCCTTCCTGCCCCGAACCCTGACCCCTGACCCCTGACCCCGGCCTCTGGGGCCGCTGCCCGCAGGACCCCGACGAGAGCGCCCGCATCTCCAGCGCCTTCTTCCGCCTGTTCCGGGTCATGAGGCTCATCAAGCTGCTGAGCCGGGCCGAGGGCGTGCGCACGCTGCTCTGGACCTTCATCAAGTCCTTCCAGGTGCGGCCGGCCTCTCCTGGGGACCCCAATGCTCTTCCCCCGGGGACCCCACGGCCCTCCCCCCGGGGACCCCACAGCCCTCCCCACGGCCCTCCCCACGGGGACCCCACGGCCCTCCCCCCGGGGACCCCACAGCCCTCCCCAAGGCCCTCTGCCCGCCTGCCCAGTCCTGGGGGTCTGAGGGTCTGGGGGGCCTGGGGGGCCTGGGTCCCCGTGGATCTGGGGGGGCAGGCCCAGAGACAAAGCCTCACGCCGCCCCCCCCCCCCCCAGGCCCTGCCCTACGTGGCCCTGCTCATCGTCATGCTGTTCTTCATCTACGCCGTCATCGGCATGCAGGTGAGGGCGGGGTCCCCCCCCCGGAGGCACCTGTCCTGGCGGGGCCCTCCTGCCGCCGGCCTGGCTGTGGGGTCCCCCCCCCGGAGGCACCTGTCCAGGGGGGGGCTCTCCTGCCGACGGCCTGGCTGTGGGGTCCCCCCCCCGGAGGCACCTGTCCTGGGGGGGCCCTCCTGCCGCCGGCCTGGCTGTGGGGTCCCCCCCCCGGAGGCACCTGTCCAGGGGGGGGCCCTCCTGCCGCAGGCCTGGCTGTGGGGTCCCCCCCCCCCCGAAGGCACCTGTCCTGGCGGGGGTGGGGGGGCCCTCCTGCTGCCCTGCAGGTGAGTACGGGGTCCCCCCCCCCCGGAGGCACCTGTCCTGGCGGGGCCCTCCTGCCGCCGGCCTGGCTGTGTGGTCCCCCTGAGTGGCCGGGTTATCCTGTGTCCAGAGGTCAACACAGTCTGGCCACTCGGTGTGTGAGCTTCAGGGCTGAGGCGGCGGGAAGGCGGGGCCCGCAGGAGCTGAGGGGCGGGCCCGGGGCAGGGGGGCAGCGGGAAGAGGGGGTGTGGGGGGAGCTGAGGGACAGGGCCGGGCCAGGGGGGCAGCGGGAAGAGGGGGGGTGTGGGGGAGCTGAGGGGCGGGCCCGGGCCAGGGGGGCAGCGGCCGCACACCCAGCGCCCCTGTGCTCGCAGATGTTCGGGAAGATCGCCCTGGTGGACGGGACCCCGATCAACCGCAACAACAACTTCCAGACCTTCCCGCAGGCCGTGCTGCTGCTCTTCAGGCAGGCCCCCCCCCCCCGGACCCCGGGGCCTTTGCACGGCCCTGGGCTCCGGCCCCAGCCCTCTGCCGCCCATCGCCTCGGGCGTCCTCTGTCCCCGGGCCCACGGAGGACGCGGCCGGCCTGCGTGCATGCCCCCGTCCCCCAGCCCCACCCTCGGTGACCTCTGACCCTGCCTCCGCGGGGTCGGGACAGGTCGCTCCTGCTGCCCCTCCCATGACGGCATCACCGAGTGGTTTCGCCCCTCCACCCAAGAAACCCCTTTTTTGGGGGGTCTTTTTCCTCTTGCTTCTGCTGCCCCCAGAGGTAGATCAGGGGGACTGGGTTGCAGAAGGGAGACCGAGGCCCAGCCCCCCCACTCTGTTCCCCGCTCCCTGCCCGCTCCCCAGGACCCCCCTTGCCTGCTCCCCACCCCCACCCACGGGCCCTTCCCCGCAGGTGTGCGACGGGCGAGGCAGGGGGACGGACCGCAGTGCAGAGGGGAGACTGAGGCTGGCCCCCCGCCCGCCCCCGCCCCCGCCCACCAACCCCCCCCCCCCGCCCCCGCAGGTGTGCGACGGGCGAGGCAGGGGGACGGCAGTGCAGAGGGGAGACTGAGGCCAGCCCCCCGCCCGCCCCCGCCCCCGCCCACCAGCGCCCCCCCCCTCCCCCCGGCAGGTGTGCGACGGGCGAGGCCTGGCAGGAGGTGCTGCTGGCCAGCAGCTACGGGAAGCGGTGTGACCCGGCGTCCGAGTTCGCGCCCGGAGAGGAGCACTCGTGCGGCACCAACTTCGCCTACTACTACTTCATCAGCTTCTACATGCTCTGCGCCTTCCTGGTGAGCGGCCGGGAAGACAGGGAGAGGGATAGGGAGAGGGATAGGGGTAGGGATAGATAGATAGATATAGATATAGATATAGATATATAATAGGTATAGGTATAGGTATAGATATGGGGGAGGGGGCGGCGCGCTGGTGGGCGCCAGTGCCATCTCTGTCTCTCCCAAGTGGACCTTCAGGGTGTGTGTGGGGGGGGCGAGAGGCTGGGTGTCTCAGGCCCCAGGCTGCAGCCCCGCCCACCGGTCCCCTCCCACGTGGGGGCCCCGTGTCCCCCCCGACAGATCATCAACCTGTTCGTGGCCGTGATCATGGACAACTTCGACTACCTCACGCGGGACTGGTCCATCCTGGGCCCGCACCACCTGGACGAGTTCAAGGCCATCTGGGCCGAGTATGACCCCGAGGCCACGTGAGTCCGGGCCGCCCCGCCCCGGGCGCCCCCCTGCGGCTCCCCCCCCTGCCCCATGTGCCCCCCTGCGGGCCCCACCCCGCCCCTGCGGGCCCTCCCTGCCCCGGGCTCCCCCCTGCGGGCCCTCCAGGCCCTCCCCACCCCGGCACCCCCCTGCGGGCCCTCTGGGCTTCGCCTCCCCGCCCCGTGTGCCCTCCCCTGGGGCCGGGCGTGGGGGCGGCGGGCCCTCCCTCCCGTGGGGTGGGCGTGGGGGCCTGCGGGGTGGACGTGGGGGGCCTGGGGGGCGCCATGCCCACGGCCGTGTCCCCAGGGGCCGCATCAAGCACCTGGACGTGGTGACACTGCTGCGGCGGATCCAGCCCCCGCTCGGCTTCGGGAAGTTCTGCCCCCACCGCGTGGCCTGCAAGGTAACCCGCCGGGGAGGCCGGGCGGGCCGAGGCACGGGGAGGGCCGGGCGGGCAGAGGCATGGGGAGGGCCGGGGCGGGGAGGGGGCGACGGGGGGGCAGAGGCACGGGGTTGGGGGCGGGAAGCCGTGGTCCCCCTCAGGGCGGCCCTCTGCTGGGTCCCCAGGTCCCCCCCCCCACACCCCGTGAAAGGCGTCCGGCCCCCCCCCCGCCCTCATGTCCCGGCCCTCGGCCCCGGTGAGGACGCGGCCGGGTGGCTGGTCCCCGCCCGCAGTGACCACCTCTGGCCCTCGGCCCGGGTGAGGACGCAGTGACCCCCTTTGGCCCTCGGCCCCGGTGAGGACACGGCCGGGTGGCCGGTCCCGCCCGCAGTGACCCCCTCTGGCCCCGGGGAGGACCCCGCCCGCAGTGACCCCCTCTGGCCCTGGGGAGGACCCCGCCCGCAGTGACCCCCTCTGGCCCCGGGCCCCGGGGAGGTCCCCGCCCGCAGTGACCCCCTCTGGCCCCGGGCCCCGGGGAGGACCCCGCCCGCAGTGACCCCCTCTGGCCCTCGGCCCGGGTGAGGACGCAGTGACCCCCTCTGGCCCCGGGGAGGACCCGCCCGCAGTGACCCCCTCTGGCCCCGGGCCCCGGGGAGGCCCCGCCCGCAGTGACCCCCTCTGGCCCCGGGCCCCGGGGAGGCCCCGCCCGCAGTGACCCCCTCTGGCCCCGGGGAGGACCCCGCCCGCAGTGACCCCCTCTGGCCCCGGGGAGGCCCCGCCCGCAGTGACCCCCTCTGGCCCCGGGCCCCGGTGAGGACGCAGTGACCCCCTCTGGCCCTCGGTGAGGACTCAGTGACCCCCTCTGGCCCCGGGCCCCGGGGAGGACCCCGCCCGCAATGACCCCCTCTGGCCCCGGGCCCCGGTGAGGACGCGGCCGGGTGGCCGGTCCCACCCACAGTGACCCCCTCTGGCCCCGGGTCCCGGTGAGGACGCAGTGACCGCCTCTGGCCCCGGGCCCCGGGGAGGACGCAGTGACCGCCTCTGGCCCCGGGCCCCGGGGAGGACCCCGCCCGCAATGACCCCCTCTGGCCCCGGGCCCCGGTGAGGACGCGGCCGGGTGGCCGGTCCCGCCCGCAGTGACCGCCTCTGGCCCCGGGTCCCGGTGAGGACGCAGTGACCCCCTCTGGCCCCGGGCCCCGGGGAGGACCCCGCCCGCAGTGACCGCCTCTGGCCCCGGGTCCCGGTGAGGACGCAGTGACCCCCTCTGGCCCCGGGGAGGCCCCGCCCGCAGTGACCCCCTCTGGCCCCGGGCCCCGGTGAGGACGCAGTGACCCCTCCCCCTCAGCGCCTCGTGGGCATGAATATGCCCCTCAACAGCGACGGCACCGTCACCTTCAACGCCACCCTCTTCGCGCTCGTGCGCACCGCCCTCAAGATCAAGACGGAAGGTGAGCCCGGCCGCGGGGCTCCGGGGCCAGCATCAGCCTGGGAACCGGGAGGCCAGGGTTCGAGTCCCGGTCGGGGCACAGGCCCTGGTGTGGGCCCCCTCCCCAGTGCGGGGCGAGCAGGAGGCAGCCGGTCCGTGGTTCTCTCTCATCACGGATGTTTCCATCTCTCTCTCCCTCTCGCTGACTCTCTGGAGTCAATAAAAAATATATATATTTTAGGGGCCCTCACCGGTTTGGCTCAGGGTATATAGAGCATCAGCCTGCGGACTGAAGGGGCCCGGGTTCGATTCCGGTCAAGGGCATGGGCCTTGGTGGCGGGCACACCCCCGGTAGGGGGCGTGCAGGAGGCAGCTGATGGATGTTTCTCTCTCATCGATGTTTCTAGCTCTCTATCCCTCTCCTTTCCTCTCTGTAAAAAATCGATAAAATGTTTTTAAAAAAAGAGGGAAGGTGAGAGGGCCGCACAGCCCCCGGCGGCTGCGCCCAGCGGGTGGGCCCTTCGGCCCAGCCCGGGTGGCCTCAAGCGGCCCCTGCCTGTCCCTCTGCCCAGGGAACTTCGAGCAGGCCAACGAGGAGCTGAGGGCCATCATCAAGAAGATCTGGAAGAGGACCAGCATGAAGCTCCTGGACCAGGTCATCCCGCCCATCGGAGGTGCGTGGGCTCGGGGAGGGGGGCCGGGGCCCGGCGGCAGCGGGGGAGGGGCTGCGGGTCGGCTGGCCACGCTCTGAGCTCCCCATTCCCACGCCTGTCCACGCAGAAGCCCAACGGCGCCCGGGAGACGGGCCCTGGGCGAACTTCCACCTCCCTGGGCCTGTACCCTCTACCTCTATTAATACGACCCAAAGGCCCCCAAGCAGCTGGAGCAAAACCCAAGGGAGGCTCTGCCGTGGGGAAAACAAATGAGGCCTTGATTGCAGGCCTGGAGAGAATCCTGAGAGAGAGAGAGAGAGAGAGAGAGAGAGAGAGAGAGAGAGAGAAAAGAGAGAGAGAGAGAGAGAGAGAGAGAGAGAGAGAGAGAGAGGAGAGGGGGGGGGGCTGCTGCCTGCAGGAGAGCTGAGGGTGCCCGGACCCTCCCTCGGTCCCGTGGACAGACCCCACAGAGGAGGGGCGGCTCCTGTGCCGGCCTGGGGCTCCCCCACCCCCCGCACCCCCCGGCTCTCCCCGGCCCCCCGGCTCTCCCCGGCCCCCCGGCCTCAGCCTCAGGACCCCTGTCTGTCGCCCGCAGACGACGAGGTGACGGTAGGCAAGTTCTACGCCACGTTCCTCATCCAGGAGCACTTCCGCAAGTTCCTGAAGCGCCAGGAGGAGTACTACGGCTACCGGCCCAAGAAGGACGCCAGGGACGCCAGCGCCGTGCAGATCCAGGTGCGCCTCCCGGGCCTCCCCCGAGCCGGGCCTGCGGGCCGCCGAGCCGGGCCACCCCCGCACCGGGCCTCCACGGAGCCGGGCCTCCTCCGAGCCGGGCCTGCGGGCCTCCCCCGAGCCGGGCCTCCTCCGAGCCGGGCCTCCCCCACGCCGGGCCTCCCCCGCGCCAGGCCTGCGGGCGGCCGAGCCAGGCCTCCAGGCAGTGCTCGCTCCATGTCTGGAGGCCAGGGAGGGAGCCCACGGGGAGGAGGGGCCCAGCGGGGAGGAGGAGCCCATGGGGAGGAGGGGCCCAGCGGGGAGGAGGAGCCCATGGGGAGGAGGGGCCCGGCGGGGAGGAGGAGCCCATGGGGAAGAGGGAGCCCCCGGGGAGGAGGGAGCCCCCGGGGAGGAGGGGCCCGGCGGGGAGGAGGGAGCCCGCGGGGAGGAGGGAGCCCGCGGGGAGGAGGGAGCCCGCGGGGAGGAGGGGCCGGGTGGGGAGGAGGGAGCCCGCGGGGAGGAGGGAGCCCGCGGGGAGGAGGGGCCCGGCGGGGAGGAGGGAGCCCCTGGGGAGGAGGGAGCCCACGGGGAGGAGGGAGCCCGCGGGGAGGAGGGAGCCCGCGGGGAGGAGGGGCCCGGCGGGGAGGAGGGGCCGGGCGGGGAGGGAGGGGAGGGCAGTTGGGGGGGTATGGGGGGGCTGTGATGGGAGACGGTCCCATCTCGAGAGGAGAGCCAGGAGCCCGTGTAAGGTGACCAGACGCCCTGCCTCTGGCGGGACAGTCCCGATGTTCTAACAATTTGTCCCGCGTCCCGCCGCGTTTTAAAATGCCCCGATATCATCGACGTTTCTGGCTCTCTCTCCCTCTCCCTTCCTCCCTGTGGAAAATAAATAAAAAATACATTTTAAAAAAGGAAATGCAGGCGGCGTGGGGTGGGCCAGGGCCCCCCTGCGCCGGAGGGTCAGGGGTCAGGGGTCAGGGGTCAGGGGCCGGTCTCCGTCCGCAGGCCGGACTGCGCACCATCGAGGAGGAGGCTGCGCCCGAGATCCGCCGGACCATCTCGGGGGACCTGACGGCCGAGGAGGAGCTGGAGAGGGCGATGGTGGAGGCCGCACTGGAGGAGGGCATCTTCCGGGTGAGCTGGGGGGCAGAGCCGATCACTGACGGACGGGGGGGGGGGGGGGGCAGAGGCCGATCACTGACGGACGGGGGGGGGGGGGGCAGAGGCCGATCACTGACGGACGGGGGTGGGCAGACGCCGATCACGGGGAGGGGGCCCACAGGAGGGGCGTGGGGGCCAGAGCCGCCCCACCCACCGCTCGGGGACCCGACGTCCTCGGGGGAACAGACAGAAGAAACACATCCTCCGCCCGCCCGCCCGCCCCACCAAGCCTCGTCCTACCTCCCGCCCTGCCCCAGCCGACCCTCCTGTCTCCCAGCCCCCGGGGTCGGATGTCCGTCTGTCCTGGTTACCTGGGCTCGGGCCTTAGCTCTGTCCAGGGTCCTGTGGCCCCCGAAAGGCCGCCTGGCAAACCTTCGTGGGTTCTTTTTTATTTTTGTGGATGTCAGAGAGGGAGGGGGAGGGAGAGAGAGAGAGAGAAACATCAGTGATGAGAGAGCATCATGGACCGGCTGCCTCCTGCACGCCCCACAATGGGGATGGAGCCCACAGCCCAGGGATGTGCCCTCGACTGGAATAGGACCCAGGGCCCTTCAGTCCGTAGGCCGGTGCTCTATCCACTGAGCCACACCTTCTAGGGCCGTGGTCGGCAGACTCATCCGTCCGCAGAGCCAAATACCAACAGCACCACGACGGGCATGTCTCTGGAGAGCCACATTTTTTTTTTTTTTAATGTAAACTTCTGACGCCACGTCTTCCACACAGACCCGCCCGGGCCGTGGTGTTTTGTGGAAGAGCCGCCCTCCAGGGGCCAGAGAGCCGCAGGTGGCTCTCGAGCCGCAGTTTCCCGACTACGGAGCTAGGGCACTGGGTTCTTTTTTATTAGTATGGATTTCGGAGAGGAAGGGAGAGGGGGAGAGAGAGGAAAGAAAAAACAGCATCCAGGACGAGAGAGCACCATGGATCTGCTGCCTCCTGCACGCCCCCTACTGGGAGTCGGACTGAGACCTCCTGGTTCCCAGGTCGATGCTCAGCCGCTGAGCCGGCCCTTCTTGGCTTCTGTGAGGAGACGGTGGCCCAGGAGGGACCTGCCATGTCCAATCTCCCTCAGCGAGTTAGCTCCCAGCCCAGCCCTGGCTGCCCCCGCTCAGTCCTCCCTCTCTCCCCCCCCCTCCTGGCCCCCAGAGGACGGGGGGCCTGTTCGGCCAGGTGGACAACTTCCTGGACCGGCCCAGCTCCCTGGCGCCGGCCCTGGCCAGCCAGCGGCCCCTGCAGTTCTCCGACATGGAGATGGAGGAGTTGGAGTCCCCCGTCTTCCTCGAGGACTTCCCCCAGGACGCCGGCACCCACCCTCTGGCCCGCGCCAACACCAACAACGCCAACGCCAACGTCGCCGCGGGCAACGGCAGCCATGGCAACCGTCAGGCTCTTCCCAGGTAGAGGCGGCCGCCACCAGCCCTGGGTGTCGGGGTCCTGGGGGGGTCCGGAAGGCCTGGCGAGGGGACCCAGGCTGGTCGCCCCGAAGTTCGGCCTGGGGTGTCCCTGGCTTGCCTTGGTGCCCTGAGGGTCCACACGAGAGGCAGGCCTGGGTGGGGGGGCAGCCTCCTGTGGGCCTGGCCACCCATGCTGGGTGGTGCTGGGCGACTCGGGGGGCAGCCAGGGCCCATCGGGGGGCTGTCAGAAATGGGGACCATCGGGGGGGCTGTGCCGGGGCCCCACGCGGGCTCTGGGGCGGGACGAGGTCCCTCCCAGGTCTGAGAGCTCCGGGCGGAGCCAGCATGCAGCCCTGGCTGAGAACCAGGGGCCTGGAGGCGGGGGGGGGGGGGGGGGCAGGGGGAGGGGCGTGTCTGCCCGGAGGACCCCGAGGGCAGGGAGTGTGAGGCCCGGATGGGTTCGGCCTGGCCCTGGAGGGCCGGCCGGAGCGCCAGCCGGAGCCCAGCTGCAGCCACTGCTGCTGCAGCTGATGCTGATGATGATGATGATGCTGATGCTGATGGGGCCGGACCCCAAGGGGCAGAAGGCAGCCAATCCATGACGCTCTCTCATCATAGATTTCTCTCTCTCTCTCTCTCTCTCTCTCTCGCTCTCTCTCTCGCTCTCGCTCTCGCTCTCCCTTCCTCTCTGAGATCAATAAAAATAAAAAAGAACCAGCTGGTTTGGCTCAGTGGATAGAGTGTCTCCCCAGTAGGGGGCATGCAAGAGGCAGCCGACCCATGATCCTCTCTCATCATCGATGTTTCTCTCTCTCTCTCTCTCTCCCCCTCTCTCCCTCTCTCCCTCCCTCCCTCCCTCCCCGCTCCCCGGCCTTGCTCCCATCCACCCCAGGGTCCGCTATGAACGGGAGTCCCCTGGGGAGACCGAGCTGCCGGCTGCCAGAGGCGGGGCCCTGGGTGAGTCTCTGGGCGCCCAGAGGCTGAGCCTCCTCCCGTTGGGGGGGGGGGGGGGGAGAAAGGGGGTACAGTGTGGGGTTGGCCCCCAGCACGGTCCACCCCCCAGACCCCATGCCCACCCGGGGCCTCAGGGGGGCTGAGGGGGAGGGGCTCTGCCGGCTCAGGTGGGCATGAGCCCCAGCTCGCCTGTCTGCCCGCAGGACCCCCGCAGCCAGTCCCGCAGGGAGCAGCCGAGGCCAAGGCCCAGGCCCCGGGGGGAAGGACGGCTGCCCCTGAGAGTGGGGGCCCCAGCCCAGGCGGCTCCTGCGCCCGGCCAGGTAGGGGCGGAGCCGGGGAGGGTCTGGGTGCAGAGGGCGGGGGCGTGGCAGGGGCTGCCCGGCAGCGATGGAGGGGACCCCAGTCCTGGGACACCCCCTTTCTTTTCTTTTTAAAACACATTTTTATTGATCTGAGAGAGAGAGAGAGAGAGAGAGGAACATCCATGATGAGAGAGGATCATGGACCGGCTGCCTCCTGCACGCCCCCCTACTGGGCATCGAGCCTGCAACCTGGGCCTGTGCCCTGACCGGGAATCGAACCCTGACCTCCTGGTTCCTAGGTCAAGGCTCAGCCACTGAGCCACACTGGCCGGCAGGACCACCCCTCTCTGAGGGTCTAGGCTAGGGGTGTCGAAGTCAATCAGAGAAGGGGCCAAAATCTAAAATCCAGCCTAAATCGCGGGCCGAATGGTTTACTGAACAGTCATAAACTGACAATGTCCTAAACTGACAGCGGAGTGCAGTGATGACAGCGCGGTGCGGGCCACATTGCAAGGCCTGGCGGGCTGGATTTGGCCCGCGGGCCGTGTGTTTGACACATGTGGTCTAGGCGAAGGTCCCCTGGGAAGAGCTGGGGTTCACGGGCTCCCCGGGGCTCCAGCGTCCTTTTGGGGTGTGCTTTGTGCCTTTTGAACAGAGCTCCGAGACGGAGCCCCCCAGGATGGAGCTCCCCATGCGGGAGGCAGAGGAACCCCCTCCCGGGGGCCTGGCTCCGGCCACCGCCCTGCTGATCCAGCAGGTGAGGGGGCGGAACTGGGTCCCGGGCTCCATGCACGGGGGCGGGGTGGGGGACCCGGGGGGCCTGGGGGTGGGGGACACAGGGGGCCTGGGTGGGGTGGGGGGACATGGGGGCCTGGGCGGAGGGGGGGGACACGGGGGGCCTGGGCAGGGTGGCCGGGCCCCAAGGCAGCCCCCCAGCTAGACCCGCCTCTCCCCCCACCCCGCAGGCTCTGCTCCGCGGCGGCCTGGACAGCCTGGCGGGGGACGCCGGCTTCCTCTCGGCCACGGGCCAGGCGCTGGCGGAGGCCTGCCAGCTGGCGCCGGAGGAGGTGGAGGCCGCGGCCACGGAGCTGCTGAGACGGCGGGGGGCCCCCGAGGAGGGCGCGGCCGGCGCCCTGGGCCCCCCCAGCCTCCGGTCCTCCCTGGCCAGCCTGGACCAGCCTCTGGGCTCCCAGGAGAGCCTGCTTCCCCGCCGGCCCTGAGCCCGGCCTCGGCCTGGGCGGGGCGGGGCCTCCGGGCCGGGAGGGGGTGGGGGGGGTGCTGGAGGGACATTGTCAGCCATGGGGCAGCTGCCCATCCACCACAGGGACGTCGGGTGGAGGAGACCGCAGCCCCTCTCCTCGCCAGCAGGAGGCGCAGTTCACGGGGGATCCCAGCATCATTCAGATGGCCCCGGGGGTGGCTGTGGGCACGAGTCTCCCTCCCACCCCCCCCCTCACGCCCCCGATGGACATTAAAGTCTCAGGCCTGAGACTGGGCTCCTGGCCTCCGTCTGTCTCCTGTCCCCCGCCTCCCCCTCCCCCTCCTCTCCCCTGCCCCAGCCCCTCCCCCAGGAGCCCCCTGTGGCCGGGGTCCAGGCCCGGGGGGGGGGGGGGGGGCAGAGGGGCCATCTGGCCGGTCGGCCGTCCATTCTGCTGGGAGCCCGGGGCCCAGGGGCAGGTGCCAGCCCAGCCCCGTCCTGGCGGCCGTGCCTTGTCCCATCGGACCGGGGCGGCCGCCAGCCCTGGCCGGGCGCCCAGCTGTGCCCCTTTGTGGCCGTGGGCGTCCGAGGTCCCAGCGCCAGGCCCCTCTGTCCACACCGAGTCACGGGGGTGACAGTGGGCAAGCGGACCCGGAGCCTCGGGCGCCCCAGCCTCAGGCCTCGCTCTGCACCCCCCTCCTCCCTACAGAGCGCTTCCCGCCTGACACCCCGTCACACCCACCAGGGCTCTCACTTCGGCCTCACCATAGCCCCGCGGGGACACCGAGCCCCTCCCGGGCAGGGATAGGGGAGGGACAGGGGCAGGGCAGGAGCCGGGGCAGGGCGGGGGCCGGGGCAGGGATGGGGGGGGCAGGGGGAGGGATAGGGGCGGGGGCAGGGATAGGGGTGGGGCAGGGGCAGGGGCAGGGGCAGGGCGGGGGCAGGGGCAGGGCAGGGGCAGGGACACGGGTGGGGCTGGAACCTGACCCTGGGTTCCGTGACTGGCACCACCGGTGACTGCGGGGCCGTCTCTGGACTTGCCTCTGACCCGTGTCAGAGTTCACCTTTAGCCCAGCGTGTGTGTGCGGGCTGTGGACACGCCCCGGGCTGCCCGCGTGGGGCTGCGAGGAGTCCCGCCTCGGCCCCTGGACGGCGGGGCCACTCTGCACACGTCTCCCTGCCGGTCTGGGCCCCGGCGTCTCCACCTGCAGGGGAGGGGCTGCCCGAGGTGGGGGGGGAGGGGGCCGCGAGAGGGAGGGGCACCCACACCCGCTCCTGCCTGTGGCCCCCCAACTGTAGTAGAAGCACCTGGAGCCCTGGCCCGTGTGGCTCAGTGGATGGTGCTCCCGCCTGCAGACAGAAGGGTCCCGGGTTCGATTTCGGTCAAGGGCACGGACCTGGGCGGCGGGCTCCTCCCCAGCCCGGGCCCTGCTTGGGGCTCATGCAGGAGGCACCCCATCCATGGGCCTCTCACATCGATGCTCCTCTCCGTCTCTCCCTCTCTCCTCCACGCTCTCTAAACATCAGTGGGGAAATGTCCTCAGGTGAGGATTAAAAAGGAGAAGCTGCTTCTGGGGAGAAGGTTGGATTAGAGCTGCTGTCGGAGGGGATGTGGGTGGTAATTAAACCTCAGTAACACATGGAACCAAAAGTAGTTCGTTTTCGGGGTGCTGGCGATCACAGCTTTCTCTCTCTCCCGCTCTCTCCCTCTCCCTCTTTCTCTCTCTCTCCCTCTCTCTCTCGCTCTCTCTCCCTCTCGCACGCGCTCTCTCTCTCTCTCTCTCTCTCTCTCCCTCTCCCTCTCTCTCTTGCTTGCTCTCTCTCGCTCGCTCTCGCTCTCTCTCTCTCTCTCTCTCTCCCTCTCACTCCCCCCCTCTCTCTCTCTCACTCCCCCCCCCCTCTCTCTCTCCCTCTCCTCTCTCTCTTGCTTGCTCTCTCTCGCTCGCTCTCGCTCTCTCTCTCTCTCTCTCTCCCCCCCCCTCTTTCTCTCTGGCTCCTGCTCTCGCTCTCTCTCTCCCTCTCCCTCTCTCTCTCTCTCCCCCTCTCCCTCTCCCCCCCCTCTCTCTCTCTCCCTCTCCCTCTCTCTCTTGCTTGCTCTCTCTCGCTCGCTCTCGCTCTCTCTCTCTCTCTCTCTCCCCCCCCCTCTTTCTCTCTGGCTCCTGCTCTCGCTCTCGCTCTCTCTCTCCCTCTCCCTCTCTCTCTCTCTCCCCCTCTCCCTCTCCCCCTCCCTCTCTCTCTCTCCCTCTCCCTCTCGCTCTCTCTCTCTCTCTCTCTCTCTCTTGCTCTCCCGCTCTCCCCCCCCCCCTCTCTCTCTCTCTCTCTCTCT
>OX465322.1:17197570-17217591 GCA_949987585.1 Pipistrellus pygmaeus | reverse complement strand
GGGCCAGGCCACCCCAGACGCCCCGAGGGCCTGCGGGCGTCCGGGCTTTGATGTGTGTCCCCGCCTGAGATCCCGGCCAGATGGCCGCCCGAGGCTCTGAGTGTGGGAGCTGCGGAGGGAGCGTGGGAGCTTCCTGCCGAAAGCCTGCCCCCCCCCCGCCCCCGGCAGGAGAGGGAGGGCCCCGGAGGCGGGGGGTGGGGGGGTGCAGCTCTGGGCAAGAGCGGGGCCAAACCGCAGTCCAGTGAGGGCTCAGGGCCAAGCACAGGGCAGTGTGTGAGTGTGCGAGTGTGTATGTGCGAGTGTGTGTATGCATGTGTGTATAGATGTGCGTGAGTGTGTGTATGTGAGTGTATGTGTATATATGTGTGTGTGTGTGAGTGTGCATGTGTGTGTATATGTATGTGGGTATGTATGCTTGTATATATACGTGTGTGAGTGTGTGTGTAAGTGTGTGTATGTGTGTGTATGTGTATATATGTGTGTGTGAGTGTGCATGTGTGTGTGTATATGTATGTGAGTGTGTATGCTTGTATATATACGTGTGTGAGTGTGTATATTATATGTGTGTGAGTGTATATGTGAGTGTGTGTGTGTGTATGTGAGTGTGAGTGAGTGTGTGTGTGTATGTGAGTGTGTGTGAGTGTATGTGAGTGTGTGTATGTGTGTATATGTGAGTGTCGGGGGGGAGCGGGAACTGCATACAGGCTTCTGATCTGAAGGCACCTCGGGGTTTGGGGAGGAGGGAGCAGGGAAGGCAGCTGGGAGGGGGTGAGGGGCGGGAACGCCCAGGAGGGGGCCATGGCTGTGCAGAAGCTGGACAGAGGCGGCCTCCGACCGGCCTGCCTGCGTCTCTCCGAGCTGCTGTGCGGACCTCTCTCCGCCCCCGGGGCCCCCTCTGACCTCGGACCGCTGTGCCCGGTGACCCCTCGCCTGGGGCGGCAGTGCCGGGAGCTGGGGTCTGGAGCTCTGGCTGCCCTCCGCTCTCTCTCCCTCTCTCCCCCATCTCTGAAATCAATAACTATATATATACCGGTTTGGCTCCGTGGATAGAGCGTCGGCCTGCGGACTGAAGGGTCCCGGGTTCCATTCCAGTCAAGGGCATGGACCTTGGTGGTGGGCATATCCCCAGTGAGGGCCATGCAGGAGGCAGCCGATCCATCATTCTCTCTCATCGATGTTTCTAACTCTCCCTCTCCCTCCCTCTCTGTAAAAAATCAATAAAATATATATTTTTTTAAATAAAAAAAAATGCAAATCATAAAGTGCCTGTTCACGTCCAGGGCCCATAAGCATGGTCTCCTCCCGCCCAGGCTCTGGATGGACGGGGAGTGAAGGCCCAGGATGTGCCCCAGCTCCGCTGGCCGCCTGCCCTGGGCGGCTGACCCACCAGCTCCCGGCCTTCCTAGGTCCCCGGGGGAGGAGGGGGTGCAGGTCCCGCCGGGGCCTCCCTCCCCTGCAGGTGCCGATCCTGCTCTCCCTCAGGACGGAGGGGCTGATGTGCCCTTGAAGTTATTTTTGTTTATAAGGGATGGGGGGTGTCCCGGATGGAAAGGGGCCTGTGGGCTGGGTGGGGAGAAGGGGAGAGGACGGCACCCCCAGGTACACCCTCAGACGCTGCCCCGGGGGCTCACGTGGTTTCATCATCCCCCAGGGGGCGGGGGGGGGGGCGGGTGATGCAAGAGGCTCAGGGCCAGACTCCCCCCCCTCCCCTGCTCCTCCAGGGAGCTCCCTCCACATCTGGAGCCGCAGCTGGGCCTGGGCACGGGGCCCCTGCCAAGGACGGGCGCTGGTGGGCACGGGGGACGGGGGGAGGGCAGCTGGTGAGGGGGCCTGTGAATGGCCCCAATGTTGGGCATCGGAGGCGGAGGAGGAGGAGGAGGGACAGGGCCTGGGCTCAGCGGGAGGGGCGGCAGGCAGACGGAAGGACAGAAGGACAGACTCTCCACCATCGCCTCCCTGGGTTTAATCAAAGGCCCAGGGGCCCCAGCCCTGATGCCCCCGCCCTGCCCACCTCATCCACCTCCTTGAGTGGCCCCTTCGTTCCCTCCTGTCCCCCAGGGCACCTGGGACCCCCACACTGACCCTCTGCCCCCCCCAACCTCCTCCCAGACCACAAGAAGCCGAGTGTGAGCCTGGGGTCACATAGGTCACCTTGGGAGGGCACGGCGGCAGGACCAGGCGCCGGGCCAGGCATTCCGCAGGCTTGGGGTGCAGGGACCTTAGACGCTGGCCTGAATCTCCCTCCGATGGGCCGGGCCGGCAGATTCGCGGGGAGAGAGGGGGACCCCCCTTCTAGCTGCTCCTCTCTGCGGCGCGGGGAGCCCCGGGTGCTTACCACGCTGTGACCTTGGGTACTTCCCTCCCTGCGTCCCCGCTTCCTCATTTGGGAAACGGGGTGCCCTCCAAGCCCGGGCACCCGCGCAGGGGCCCGTCCCCTGGGGTCCCCCCACTCCCGCCGCCCTCACTCACCCCCTGCCCCCCAGCACAAGGGTCAGAGATGCGCCAAGAGATCTTTTTAAAGGCTCCAGCCCCGCCCCCTCTGCCCGATCCGGCCTTCGATTGGCTACCACGGCTGAGGGGCGTGGCTTGGGCCCGGGCTCCGGGAAGGGCCGCGGGCGGGGCGTGAGCCCGGGAGCAGGGCGGGGCTAGGCCCGGGACGGCCTTCGATTGGTGGGAGGGGCAGATGGGCGTGGTTGTGGAGGTATATGGGGCGGGGCCTGGGCCCGGGCGCGGGGCGGGGCCCGGGCTTGGGGCGGGGCGGGGGCGGGGCCTGGGCCCGGGCGCGGGGCGGGGCCAGGCCCGGGACGGCCCCCGCCCCCTTTGTCCGCGGCGGGCGCGCCGGTGGCCGCGAGGTGGGCGGTGCGGCGGGCGGAGGTGTGAGCGGGTCCCCCGCGCCCCGCGCCCCCCGCCGCCGCCTGGGGCGCAGCCCCCGTGCCCCGGACCCGGACCCGGGCCCGACCCCCGCCTCGGCCATGGCCGGCCAGGGGGACTGCTGCGTCAAGGTGGCCGTCAGGTAGGCTCCGGGGGCGCGGGGCGCGGGCGCGGGGCGGCTTTGTGTCGGGGTCCGGGGTCCGGGGGGCCGGGGTCCGGGGCTCGCACCCGGAGGAGGGCCGCGTGCACCCGCGCGCCGGGCGGCGGGAGGCGCTTTGTTCGGGGGTCCTCTCGGGGGAGGGGCCCCCCTCTGGGGAGCCTCGATCACCCGAAAATCGGATAAACAAGGAAATCCGGTGTTTCACACCCAGCCCGGCCCAGGCGGGGCGCCCGTGTTTCCGCTTCGCCGCCCGCGGGGCCGCGGGGTGTCTCGGGGAACGGTCCCCCCCATCCGCCCGGGGCGGCCGGTCTGCCTCCGGGTCCGGGCGGCGGCAGGTCCCGCCCGGGATCCCGCAGACAAAGATGGTGCGGGGCGGCCGGTGCCCGCTCCGTGGGGAGGCGGGGACCCCGCTGGCCCTGCCCCAGGGGAGTGGGGGGCTGGGGACAGAGAATGGGGTGTCCCTGGGGCTCCTTTCGCCTCAGGGTCTGAGGGGTGGCCTGACCTTTGAGGCTGGGGCGGGGGGAGGTCAGGGGGTGCACGGTGCGGGGCAGGGAAGGCTGCAAACCTGAACCCCTGGGGCGCCCTTTGTTGGGGGGACCCTTCCCACCACACGTCCTCTCGCTGCCTCGCCCTGGGTTGGGGGGTTGGGGGGGTCTGTGTGCGGGGAGGAATGCCAGCTGGTGTGACGGCTGGGGGTCTGGGCTCTGAGCCGGGTGGCAGGGTGACCCATATTCCAGGAGCCAGAGAGGGTGTGGGGGTCACCTGGGCAGTGGAAAAGCGCCCCCCCCCTCCTGCCCAGGACACAGTCCCCAGCCCCCTGGTTCGCCCTCTGCAGCCCAGAGAGAAGGGGGTCGGGGGGTACCACTGGGGCTCTGGGGTGGAGGCTGGGAGACCGAGCTGCCCCCCTCCTCCCGGCCACGTGCCCGGCTGCACCGGTGTCAGCTCTGCCCGCCCAGCAGACAAAGGGGAGCCCGCAGGTGCCTGTGGGCTGGCTGACTCTGCTGCAGGAAGCGGTGGAGGTCGAGGGAGGGAGGGAGGCAGGGAGGGGTGGGGTGGGGTGGGGTGGGGTCGGTGCGAGGAGTGTAAGCCTGGCACCTCGAGCACATTGGGGGAGCAGGAACCAGGACGGGGGTGGGGCGGGGGCTTTGCCGTGGACTCCATCTTGCAGGACAGCGCCAGCCAGAGCCCCTCCCCATGCCAGAGGGGCCCCCGGGGCGCGGCCAGGGTGGAACGCCCCTTGGAGTGGAGGGCTGAGGGAGAGAGAGCTGGGGTCCCCTCGCCCCCCACCAGAGGTCCCCGGATGCCTGCCACAGGAAGGGGACCGGGCCCGCCCACTGCACCCCATTCTGCGCCGGGACTGGCCTCAGCTCGGCTGCCCGCTCGGCTGGCCCAGGGAGACGGGGTGCCCGCTCTGTGGACGAGCTGCTGATGGGGTGACGGGCGGGGGGGTGGGGGGGTGTTTGAGAGTCAGAAGGGCCCCGGTTTCAGGGCTCCTGGGAGGTGAGGCCCACCCACTCCGCCCTCCCTCCTCGGAGGGAGTGCCCGCCTGGCACAGGCCTGGCACAGGCAGACCTCAGTGGGCAGCGGGCCATGGAAGGCGCAGAGCCGGACGCGGAGCTGAGGACGGACCCGGCTGTCAGGAGAGTTCCTCAGCCACGGGTCCCCCCCTCACCCCCTCACCCCATCACCCCATCCCCAGGAACCTCTCGCACCCCCACCCCCGCCCTAAAGGGCCGGGTGGGGGCTGGAATGGACTGGGGGAGGACACCAAGGTTTGGTGGTCACTGAGGCTTGCCCGTCACCAGTGCTGCTCTCTCTGACTTTCTAGAAGTCTCTCTCTCTTTTTTTAAAAATATATTTTTATTGATTTCAGAGCGGAAGGGAGAGGGAGAGAGAAACATCCATGATGAGAGAGAATCATGGATCGGCTGCCTCCTGCACACTGGGGATGGAGCCTGACCGGGAATCGAACCCTGACCTCCTGGTTCCTAGGCTCAACCGCTGAGCCACGCCGGCCCCGGCCGGCGGGCTGGACTGGACATCCGTTCTTGTCTGTAACGGGGCTGCTTTCGGGCTGCCTGTGAGCTCCTGGGACCCAGAGCCAAGGATGGGGCGGGCAGCGTTAGCCCAGCTGAGACGTGCCAGACCCCGGGCTCCAGGGACAGGACCGGGCCACTCGCTGCCAGCCGGTCCCTGCAGAGGCCTGGGCTGGGGCAGAGCCTGAGGGAGACTCGGCCTCCTGCATCCTGGTCCCTCGGCCCCTGCCCCCTTGGCACCAGGAGATGGCCAGCCAGCCTGCATCTGCCCGTCTGCCCGCCCTCCCGCCCTCCACTAATCCCTTGGCAGGATAAGGACCTGGAGCTGGGCTCGCCGGGTGTGTGTGTGTGTGTGTGTGTGTGTGTGAGAGACAGAGAGGGGTGTGTGTGGTGTGTGTGTGTGTGTGTGTGTGTGTGTGTGTGTGGAGGGGGGGCTGTCTCAGAGCGGGAGAGAGAGAGTGTAGGGGGGTGGGGGCAGCTGCTGGGAAACGCCAGCTTGCAGAGTTCACATTGGGGAAGGAAGCCAGTCACGTGGCATGTTTATTTAAGACCCTTCCACCCCCACCCCCACCCGGGCTCTGGGCCCCACCCCGGGCCCCCTCCGTGCGGCCTGACCCCCTCCCCTTATCTCTGCCGTTTCCTTAAGCTTCCTTCCTTCAGGCTGCTGCGTGGGGGGGGGGGGGGGGGCTCGGCCAGCCCCTTGGCCTTGGGGGGCGCTCCGGGGTGGAGCAGGGCCCGGGAAGAGGTGGGGGGGCCCGGGGGCCCCGGTTCTCCAGCCACCGCCACCGTATTTCCCTCGTTCCCGCTACTCTGAGATCGTCCTGTCCGTCTGATAGAGGGCATTGGTGACACGGCCCTAGCCCGTGTGGCTCAGTGGATAGAGCATTGGCCTGGGGACTGAAGGGTCCTGGGTTCGATTCCAGTCAAGGGCACATGCCCAGGGTGGCCGGTTGGACCCCCAGGAGGGGGCGTGCAGGAGGCAGCCGATCCACGATTCTCTCATTGATGTTTCTCTCTCTCTCCCGCTCCCTTCCTCTCTGAAAGCAATACAATTTAAAAAAAGAAAAGAGAATTGGTGTTTGGGACGGAGAGACCGAGGCAGACAGAAACGGGCGCGTAAGGGCCACGCCGGCCGCCCTCGCCCCGGGCAGGCGGCCCCGGCAGGACCTCTGGGCTGGGCCGACCTGAGCCCTGGGGTGACGGGGCTTCTGATGTCATCGCGAGGAAGTGGCCGGTAGTAACCACAGCCCCGGAAGCCCGTCCCCTCCCCCACGGGCAGCCTGCTGATTGGACGGCGGCTTTTCAAAACCTGCACCGGGCGGCGGGGCCGGGAGGCGGGGCGGGCCGGCAGGGGAAGTGCCCCTGGGACACCCTCAGCCTCCATCTCCGGGCGCAGGGCGGGGCGGGCCGTGGGCGCCTGCTCTGTCCCCATCTGGGCCTCGGTTTCCCCCTCCGCAGAATGGGGACAGCGGCTCGACGCCTCGGCCGTGGACGGGCGTAAAATGTCCACAAATAACCCCTGCCTGGCCCGGCCCGGCTCCGTGGTTGAGCATCGACCCAGGAACCGGGAGGTCACGGTTCAAACCCCAGGGGGGGGCGTGCAGGAGGCAGCCCGTCCGTGATCCTCTCTCCTCATGGGTGTGTGTCTCTCCCTTCCTCTCTGACATCAATAAAAAAAATATATTGCCCTGACCGGTGTGGCTCAGTGGATAGAGCGTCGGCCTGCGGACCGAAGGGTCCCGGGTTCGATTCCGGTCAAGGGCGTGGACCTTGGTGGCGGGCTCATCCCCAGTGGGGGGCGTGCAGGAGGCAGCTGGTCGATGTTTCTCTCCCATCGATGTTTCTTGCTCTCTCTCCCTCTCCCTTCCTCTCTGTGAAAAATCAATGAAATATATACATTATAATGAAATAAAGAATAAACCCCGGCTCCCTCCTGTGCTGCGGGAGCTTCCTTTCCCCTGGACCTGCGTCTCCATCCGTCCCGGGCCGGTGGTGTGGGGCCGGGGCCGGGCCGTGGGGCGAGACTCCCGTCCCCGAGGCAGCCCTCGGCGCCTGTTGCTCTGCATTCCTCCGCAGGGCCGGTCCCCGGGGCCCTGCTGAGCCGTCCCCGCCACATGCTGATGCTGTCCTGCTCCGGCTCCGAGCCCCGGGCGCTGCCGCTCGGTCTCCTGGGAGGTCATGGGAAACCCTGCCAGATGCCCAGGGACCGGGCGGGAGCCGGCGGGTCCCTGAGCCGGGCCTGTGCTTCCCAGGCCCCCGGCCGCGGCCGAGTCCCGAGGGGTCTGTCCGGCTCAGGGCCGGGTCTGGCCCGGCTCTCAGCTCCTCCTCGCACCCCTGCCTGCTCCCCAACTTCCGACTGGCACCCCGCTCTGCTGGCCCGTTTCCTCCCCTTCCTGGTGTTATCAGCCTTTCTGGGGGTGCCCTCCCCCCGCTGCTGGGGGACAGCTGAGATCCGGGTGCCCTGGGGTGGGCATCTAGCTCTCCCCCAGATGCCCCCCCCACCCCCACCCCATAGACCGCCTGTCCCTGGGCAGGACTCTGGGGTGAAAGGAAGATCAAGGACCTCCCCCCCCGGAGGGAGTGGGGTCCCAGCCCTGAACCCCACGCTCCCTGAGCTGACACCGAGGCTCCCCGGCGGTTTCCTGGGGGAGCCCAGCACCCCCACCCCGGGCCTGCGGGGCCTCCTCAGCCCATGCCCTTTGACCCCACAGGACAAAGCCTTCTCGCCTGGGTCCTTCCTCTGAGGATGGGGGTGGGGGTCCGAGAGGCCAAGAGAAGGTCAGGGGGGGCTGGGGGGCTGCAGGACCCTCTGGCTGCCATGGCTCTGTCTCTCTCCCCTCTCTGCACCCCTGCAGCGACTGGGCCAGCACCCCTGTCGGATCCACACCCTGTTTTATTATTCACTTTTTAATATAATTATTACTGTAATTTTAAAATATCTATATTTTTCTTGCTGGAACCAGTTTGGCTCAGTGGATAGAGCGTTGGCCTGTGGACTGAAGGGTCCCAGGTTTGATTCCAGTCAGGGGCATGGACCTTGGTTGCGGGCACATCCCCGGTGGGGGGCGTGCAGGAGGCAGCTGATGGATGTTTCTCTCTTGTCGATGTTTCCAACTCTCTATCCCTCTCCCTTCCTCTCTGTAAAAAATCAATAATATATATATATATATATATATATATATATATATATATATATATATATATATGTATATATATATATATATAAATTTCGGAGAGGAAGAGTGAAACATCCATGATGAGAGCGAGTCACCGATCAGCTGCCTCCTGCCCGCTCCTCACTGGGGGCCGAACCCTGACCCAGTTCCCAGGTCGATGTCTAACCACTGAGCCACAGCAGTGGAGCCGGGACCTCCCGGTTCCCAGGGTGCCGGTCGGCCGGTCGGAGAGCCGGCTGGCCCCGGTGGGAGCCGCCTCCTGGGGGCTGTCAGCCTCACGCCCTGTCTGCGGGCCAGACTCCCCCGGGAGGGAGCTCCTGCCTCCGCCTCCGCTGGCAGGCTGCCCGCCGGGCCTGGAGGATGCTGTCCGCTCCGGAGGCTGCGGGGCGGGGCGGCCGGGGTCTGGGTCCTGGTCCCGCTCCCCTCCCGGGCCAAGGCGCTCTGCAGGCCCAGCCGGGCGGGTGGCGGGCTCGGAGGGCCGGTTTCTCCAGCCGCCCGCCCGCCCGCCCGCCGGCCGGGGTGCCCGGTCCCCAGCAGGTTCCGCCCGGGTGGTTTGAGGCTCGGACTCACATTTGAGCCTCGGGAAGCTGGGGGCCCGCCTTCTGCGGGGCCGCCCTCCCGGGACCGGGGTTCCCTGGCACCAGGAGGGGGCGCGGGTTCCCGGGCTCCGAGCCCTCGGGGACCAGGATTTCCAGGAAGGAGCCAGAGACTGGCCGCCTGCCCCCCCCGCCCATCCCGGGACCAGCGGGCGTGAGCAGCAGGAAACACTAACCCCCCTCCTCCCCATCCCCCCTCCATCCACTCCCCACCCCCCCGGCTTATCTAACTCCCGCCGGCTGGCCCCTGCGGCGGCCGGCTCCCCTTTGATCTGGCCGGTCTCTGAGCCGGGCCGTGACAGGTCAGCGTGCAGCTCAGTGACTCAGAGCGCCCGGCAGACCCGAGGTCGCGGGCCGCGCCACGTCCCTGCCACGTGCATATGAGCACGTGTGTGCACACACGCACACGCACACACACACACGCCTTCAGGATAGCGTGTCCACGCGGCCGCGGGCGGGGCAGGGCAGGAGGCCGGGCGTCCAGGCACCTTTGCCCCGTCCCCCGGGTTCCCGGGCGCTCACCCAGGAGGTGGATGTGCCTCGGTCTCCGTCCCTCCCGGGCCGTCCGCTGGCCCCTGGGGCTCCTGAAGGGTTCAGGTCCCGGGTCCTG
This sequence comes from Pipistrellus pygmaeus, assembly GCA_949987585.1. Taxonomy (NCBI): domain Eukaryota; kingdom Metazoa; phylum Chordata; class Mammalia; order Chiroptera; family Vespertilionidae; genus Pipistrellus; species Pipistrellus pygmaeus. The sequence continues at coordinate 17,208,142 of OX465322.1, read as the reverse complement.
CTTCCGGGGCGTGGCGGGGGGCGCCCCCGGGGGATGGAGGAAGCTGGGGTGCAGGGGCTCTGGGGCCGCCCTCCATCCTGGCCCGGGTCCCTTGTCCTGTCACAGCCGTGACCTGCGCCTGCAGGAGCTCAAGGCCAAGGCCAAGGTCAAGGTCGGGGGGGGGGGTCAGGTCGGTTAGGAGACAGGTGGGGCCTCGCCAGCATTCTGCTGGAGAAGCTGAGCAGACCCCCAGGACCCCGAGTTCGCCGGGTGGAGCCTGGGGGGGGGTTGGTGACATGATTGATTGGCTGTCTGTGTTGTCGCTGAGGATGGGGTGGGCGTGAGGGGAGCTGGCCCCGTCCCCCCTCCTTCTGGCATGGAGCCTGTGGGGGGCCCCGGGCACCCTTTGCAGGGGCCAGATTCGTCTGCGTGTCCCCTGGCTCTGTCCTCCGTCCTCCCTCTGTCCTCTGTCCTCCGTCCTCCCTCTGTCCTCTGTCCTCCTTCCTCCCTCCCGCCCAGCCGCCCGGCTCCCCGAGGTCTAAGGAACCGCTGAGCTCAGCTGTTCTTCTGGCTCCGAGCTGGGGGTGGGCCCTGGTCCCTGCAGCCGGTCTCACTTCTCCTGGGGCGGGGGGAAGGGAGGGGAGGGGAGGGGAGGGGAGGGGAGGGGAGGGTCTGCCATCGCCATCCTCGGCGCCTGCTCCCGCTCAGCTGCCCCGAGCTGGGCAGCCAGTGCCCGGGCCCGTGCCAAGCGCGGCCTCTGAGAAGCTCGGCCGTCCTCAGCTCCCGCCGTGCGGGCCGCCCGGCCGAGGCGGGAATAGGCGGCCTCTGTTCCGGGCGGTTCCGGGCCTCGCCGAGCCGGGCGGCGGCAGGATGGAGGCCCCGAGGGTGGGGCTTGGGGAGGATGCCGAGGGCAGGCCCAGGAAGTCCGTGCGGGGAGGTGGACGGCTGGTCCCCAGGCCCTGACTGACCCAGGCCGGGAGCGAGGTATCGTGACCTTCGCCAACGTTGCGTGAAACCGTGATTCACCTTGTGGTGGAGGCGTTCTTTAAAGGTGTGGCTGTACCGATGGCAGAGAGGAAGGGAGAGGGCCGGTGGGGGCCTCTCTGACCACCGAGGACCCCACAGGAGGTGGCTGGGCCGCGCCGCGCCGCGGGCTCTGACGGGCTCTGACGGGCAGGGCAGCAGCCGGCCCTCTGCCCACCCCTGGCCCCCAGGGACCCTGATTCGATTTCCTCCAATCGCCCGCACGGCCATCTGCCCGGGGTAATTAAATGGCGTTTGAATCGGATCCAGAAATCCCATCGAAAGCGGCCCACGTGGCCGGGCGGGCGTCGGCGGGAGCTGGTCCGGCCGGCAGCGCTGCCCGGCCTGACCCCGTGCCCCTGGGCACACCTGGGCGCTGTGGGCACCGAGGGCGGGAGCGTTCGGTCCTGAGGCCCGGCGTTCGGTCCTGCCCGGAGCCTGTGCCCGGAGCCTGAGCCCAGAGCCTGAGCCCGGAGCCTGAGCCCGGAGCCTGAGCCCAGAGCCTGAGCCCGGAGCCTGAGCCCGGAGCCTGTGCCCGGAGCCTGTGCCCGGAGCCTGAGCCCGGAGCCTGAGCCCGGAGCCTGTGCCCAGAGCCTGAGCCCGGAGCCTGTGTCCGGAGCCTGAGCCCGGAGCCTGTGCCCGGAGCCTGAGCCCGGAGCCTGTGCCCGGAGCCTGAGCCCGGAGCCTGAGCCCGGAGCCTGAGCCCAGAGCCTGAGCCCGGAGCCTGAGCCCTGCCCTGGGCCCCACAGTAAAGCAGCATCATTTAAGATGCGCAAACACACTGCTGGCGTGGCTCCGTGGGTGAGGGTCCACCTAAGACCCGGGAGGTCAGGGTTCGATTCCCGGTCAGGGCACAGGCCCAGGTTGCAGGCTGGATCCCCAGTGGGGGGCGTGCAGGAGGCAGCCGGTCCGTGATTCCCTCTCATCATGGATGCTTCTCTCTCTTCCTCTCCCTTCCTCTGTGACATCAATTTTGTGTGTGTGTGTGTGTGTGTGTGTGTGTGTGTGTGTATATATATATATATGGAGAGAGAGAGAACCCCAGGCCGCTGTTGGTGGGAGCACCGGGCCCGGAGCACCTGCCCGCCCCTGACACCCGCTCCCCCCAACTCGGAGCAGGGGACAGGCTTAGATGGGCACAGGTGAGCTCCGGCCTGCAGCTCGAGACAGCTGGGGGCCTGGGCCAGCCCGGGGAGAGCGGGAGGCCCTGGCTCCGAGGCTGGGTGGCTCCGTGGCTCCGTGGCTGGGTGGATCTTGGGCTCCGTGGCTCCGTGGCTCGGAGGCGGGCGCCCCGGGCCCGGCTGGGTGCCGGCTCGGCCTCACTCTCTCTCCCTCTCGGGATGAACGTTGGCTCAGGGCACCGGCCTGACAAGCAGCTCATTGTGAGGCCCAGCTGGCAGCGAGGGGCTGGCTGGTGCGGGGAGCCCCGGGCATCGGCGCCCACCCCCCCTTTCGCTTTAGGCATCGGGGAGGTGCGCTCTGCCAATCCCGCCACACATGCTCCCTGACTCACATCTGGTTGCCATGGCGAGGTCGTCATGGCAACGGCGGCTTGAAAGAGGGGTGGAAAGCTGCAGCCGGATGGAGGTAGCCCCGTTTGTGCCTAGCGCCCCCCTCAAACGGATGCCACTTCTCTTCCTTTTCGCAGGGGAGCCCCTCCCCCATTCCCACCCCCACCCCCACCCCCACCCCCACCCCGCCGGGCCCTGGGCTGTGGCCCTCCTGTGGCGGCCGGGGGCCCTCAACCCACTTGGCCTTCCTCGCTGGATCCTGCAGGGGGTGGGGGTGCTGGGTGAGAACCCAGAGCTGCTTCCCAAGAATGTCCGCCAGCTCTGCCTCGGGGCGGGGTGGGGAGGGGGCACCCCATCCGAGCGGGAGGCGCCCCGGCCCCCAGGCCTTCAGAAGGCTCTGGTCTCCTCCAGAACGGAGCCCCCGAGCGGCCAGGCTGGTGTCTCTCCCCCCCCGCCCCCCCCCCCCCTGTCCCCATCCCCATCCCCGTCCCCGTCCCCGTCCCCGTCCCCATCCCTACTGGCCCGGGGCTCCCTGTGGGAGGGGGCGTGCCTGCTGTTTATATTGATTCCAGAGAGGAAAGGAGAGGGAGGGAGAGAGAAACATGAGTGATGAGAATCGTGGACCGGCTGCCCCCCGCACGCCCCCCACTGGGGATGGAGCCCACAACCTGGGCCTGTGCCCCGACCGGGAACCGAACCCTGACCTCCTGGCTCACAGGTTGACGCTCGACCACGGAGCTAAACCAGCTGAATTTATTATTTATTATTGTCCGTGCACAAAAGCTGCCTCTGTGCTCTGCCGGGACGGGAGGTGTGGGGGGAGCTCCCTAGACTTCCTTCTCTCCAGCTCAGGGGTCCTGGGGGGCTGGGGGGCTCTTGGGGGTTCGGCGGTGGGGAGACAGGGCGGGGGGCTCAGCGGTGGGGAGACAGGGCGGGGGGCGGTGGGGAGACAGGGCGGGGGGCGGGGGTTTTGGGGGTTCGGCGGTGGGGAGACAGGGCGGGGGGCGGGGGAGTTTTGGGGGCTCGGCGGTGGGGAGACAGGGCGGGGGGGCGGGGGACTCTTGGGGGCTCGGCGGTGGGGAGACAGGGCGGGGGGCGGGGGTTTTGGGGGTTCGGCGGGGGGCGGGGGAGTTTTGGGGGCTCGGCGGTGGGGAGACTGGGCCGGGCTGACCGGCTCCCGCTCCCGGCAGGATCCGGCCGCAGCTGCCCAAGGAGAAGATCGAGGGCTGCCACGTCTGCACGTCGGTCACGCCGGGCGAGCCGCAGGTGCTGCTGGGCAAGGACAAGGCCTTCACCTACGACTTCGTCTTCGACCTGGACACGTGGCAGGAGCACGTGTACGCCACCTGCGTGCGCAGGCTCATCGAGGGCTGCTTCGAGGGCTACAACGCCACGGTGCTGGCCTACGGGCAGGTGAGCCGCCACGGCCACGCCGGCCATGGCCACGGCCACGCCGGCCACGGCCACGCCGGCCACGGCCACCACACCCGCCACGGCCACGCCGGCCACGACCATGGCCAGGACGGCCTCAGCCACCACACCCGCCTCACCCACCTCCGGCGATGGGAGAGAGCTGGAACCCGGGACTAGAGGGGCCCAGGCGTGCATGTCCTCCCCAGGATGCCATGGGGGGTGGGGGGAACACTCTCAGCCCCAGTGGCTGCCTTGGGGTGGGGTTTGGGACCAGGCCGGGCGGGGGTCGGGGCGGGGGTCGGGGCGCGGGCGGGGGCCGGGGCGCGGGCGGCTCACCCGCTCGGTCTGGCGCAGACGGGGGCCGGGAAGACCTACACCATGGGCACCGGCTTCGACACGGCGGCGGCGGCGGAGGAGCAGGGCATCGTGCCCCGGGCCATCGCCCACCTCTTCGGCGGCATCGCCGAGCGGCAGCGGCGGGCCCGGGAGCAGGGCCTGGCCCGGCCGGAGTTCAAAGTCAGCGCCCAGTTCCTGGAGGTGCGGGGCCGGTGGGCGGCGGGTGGAGGGGGTGCGGGGCCGGCGGGCGGGGGGTGGAGGGGGTACGGGAGCCGGCTCCCCTCCTGGCAGAGGACGGAGCCGCTGGAGCCGGAAGGCCGTGGGGGACCCGGAAGGGGTTTCCGCGTCCGAAGGGGCTGGAGAGCCGTGGCTCCCGCCCGCTCTGGCCTCTGGCCCCAGGGCCCTGAGCTTTCTGGCCGGGGGCCTGCCTGCCCCCAAGTCTCCTCTGACCCCAGGAAGGGAGGGCCCGGCCTCCTGCCCGGCCGCCCAAGCCGGTGCCCAGGAGGAGCAGCCGCAGGAGGGTCCGCCGGGCCCCCGCCCACCCCACTCCCAGAACCCAGAACCGGAGGGGAGGGCACAGGGCTGGCCTCAGTTTCCCCGTCCCAGAGTGGAGCAGCCGATCCATAGGCAGAGCCCAGCCCTGTCTCCCCGCCCCCCCAGCTCTACAACGAGGAGATCCTCGACCTCTTCGACGCCGCCCGCGACCCCGAGGCCCGGCACCGCCGCTCCAACATCAAGATCCACGAGGACGCGCAGGGCGGCATCTACACCACCGGCGTCACCTCCCGCCTCATCAGCTCCCAGGAGGAGGTGCGTGGGGGGCGGGGGCGGGGGCCGGGGGCCGGGGCCAGGGGTGGGGGGTGGGGGGCGGGGGGCGGGCCGGCTGGGGTCGGGGCTGGGGGTCGGGGTCGGGGGTTGGGGTCGGGGTCGGGGGCTGGGGGCGGGGGGCGGGGGTCGGGGGGCGGGGGTCAGGGTCGGGCAGGCGGGGGACCTCACGGCCGCCTCCACCCCCCCCCCAGCTGATCCAGTGCCTGCGGCAGGGCGCCCTGTCCCGCACCACGGCCAGCACCCAGATGAACGTGCAGAGCTCCCGCTCCCACGCCATCTTCACCATCCACCTGTGCCAGACGCGCGTGTGCGCCCGGCCCGAGCCGGTGAGGGGCCCGGGCCCTGGGGCGGGGCGGGGGCGGGGGGCTGCTCCGGGGGAGCCTGTGCCCGGAGGGGCCCGTGCCCGGGAGGGGGACCTGTGCCCGGAGGGTCCTGTGCCCGGAGGGGCCTGTGCCGGGCGGGAGGGGCCTGTGCCTGGAGGGGCCTGTGCCTGGAGGGGCCTGTGCCTGGAGGGGCCCGTGCCCGGAGGGGCCCGTGCCTGGCGGGCAGGAGGGACCTGTGCCGGGCGGGGCCCGTGCCCGGCGGGCGGAGTCAGCGGCCTGTGCCCGGAGGGGCCTGTGCCCGGCGGGCGGGAGGGGCCTGTGCCCGGAGGGGCCTGTGCCCGGAGGGGCCTGTGCCCGGAGGGGCCCGTGCCCGGCAGGCGGGTGGAGCCTGTGCCCGGAGGGGGACCTGTGCCCGGAGGGGCCTGTGCCCGGGAGGGGGGTGGGGCCCGTGCCCGGCGGGCGGAGTCAGCAGCCGCCCTCCCGCAGGTGCACGAGGCGGTGACGGGGCTGCCGGAGGGCGCGGCGCCCGCCCCGGAGTACGAGACCCTCACGGCCAAGTTCCACTTCGTGGACCTGGCGGGCTCCGAGCGGCTCAAGCGGACGGGGGCCACGGGCGAGCGGGCGAAGGAGGGCATCTCCATCAACTGCGGCCTGGTAGGCCCGGCGGGGGCGGCGGGGGATGGGGCGGCGGGGGCGGGGGGCTGGGGGCGGCGGCTGGAGGGGCGGCGCAGGCGGCCCAGGGCTGGGGGGTGCGGGGGCCGGGGGCCGGGGGCTGGAGGGGGGGTGCAGGCGGCCCAGGGCCGGGCGGTGCGGGGGCTGGGGCGGCGGGGGCGGGGGGCTGGGGGCGGCGGCTGGAGGGGCGGTGCAGGCGGCCCAGGGCCCGGCGGTCCCCCCCGGGGCCCCTCCGGCACCCTCCCCAGCCCCCGTCTCCCCGTCCCCGCAGCTGGCCCTGGGCAACGTGATCAGCGCGCTGGGCGACCAGAGCAAGAAGGCGGGGCACGTGCCCTACCGGGACTCCAAGCTCACGCGGCTGCTCCAGGACTCGCTGGGCGGCAACAGGTGGGCGGGGGCGGGACTTCCTGGACGGGGGGGTGAGGGGTGAGGGGAAGGCCCTTCCCCCGGGACAGGAGACCCCGCTCTGGGCTGCGGGTGGAACTCGGGGGCCGGGAGGCGCCCCCTGAGCTCGGGCGGTAGGTGGGGACTCTGCACTCACACTCACACACATACACTCACTGTCTGTTCACACACACATACACACGTACACACACACACACACACAGGAGAGGGACAGTCCCTGAAGGAAGTGACAGCCCGGCCGCGGGGCTCAGGGGCTGAGCGTCGACCTGTGAACCAGGAGCTCAGGGTTCGATTCCCGGTCAGGGCACAGGCCCGGGCTGTTGGCTGGATCCCCAGGGTGGGGCGTGCAGGAGGCAGGCTATCTGTGATTCTCTTTCATTACGAATGTTTCTATCTCTCTCTCCCTCTCCCTTCCTCTCTGACATCAATAAAGGAATATATTATAAAAATAAAAATAAAAAGGTGACAGATGCCCTAACCAGTGTGGCTCAGTGGACAGAGCGCCGGCCTGCAGACTGAAGGGTCCCGGGTTCGATTCTGGTCAAGGGCATGTGCCTCGGTTGTGGGCACATCCCTAGTAGGGGGTGTGCAAGAGGCAGCTGATCGATGTTTCTGACTCTCCCTCTTCCTTCCTCCCTGTAAAAAAATCTATAAAATATATATTTTTAAAAATACAAAGGTGACAGAGCCCAGATGGGTACTAGATGGAAAACGGTAAAGAGGTGCAGGGCCGTCTCTCTGGCCTGGCCCCTCACAGCCGCCCCGACATTGCCCGCCACCTGCTCCGTGGGGGTGAGGGTCCCCACCACCCAGTTCTGCCCCGTGAGGCCCAGTCCCCAGGCGACAGGGTGCAGAGAGGGTGGGTGGGCAGGTGCTCTGCTCTGAGGCCGAGCTTCGGGGAGCCGGCTGCGCCCGGAACCCTCACTCCCCCTGCTGCGCCCCCCCACCTCTCACCCCAGCCAGACCATCATGATCGCCTGCGTGAGCCCCTCAGACCGGGACTTCATGGAGACACTCAACACCCTCAAGTACGCCAACCGGGCGCGCAACATCAAGAACAAGGTGGTGGTGAACCAGGACAAGACCAGCCAGCAGATCAGCGCGCTGCGGGCCGAGATCGCCCGCCTGCAGATGGAGCTGCTGGAGTACAAGGCGGTGAGCGAGCGCACACGCACACGTACACACACACACTCTCACACACATACACACACGTACACACACACTCTCACACACACATACACGTACACACACACATACACGTACACACACACTCACACACACGTACACACACACAGTCACACTCATACACACACACGTACACACACAAACACACACACACTGTTCACACACACTCACACACACACTCACACACACACACACACACACACTCACACTCAGTCACAGACACAGACACACACACACACTCACACACTCACACACACACAGACACACACACAGACACACACACACGTACACACACACTCACACACACTCAGACTGACACAGACACAAACACACACAGTCACAGACACACACACACACACTCAGACACACCATACACACACACACACACACACACAACACACACACACACCCAGCCCGCGTGGCCGGTCTGACGGCTCGTACACTCAGAACCAGACTCAGCCTCGCGGGCCGGACCGCACGAGCAGCCCCGGGGCAGGCCGGGCCGGGGGAGGCAGAGCGGAGAGTCGGCCCTCCCTCCTGGGTGGTCAGGGAGGGCTTCCTGGAGGAGGGGTCCTTCCGTGGCCTCGGCGGCAGGAAGGAGCGATGGGCGGGGGCCGGGGAGCAGGCCTTGTAGGGTGTGGACACGGGTCCCTGTGGCTGAGGCGCCTGGCTCCTCCCCATCCCCGTCCCCCCCAGGGCAAGAGGGTGGCCGGGGAGGACGGCAGCGAGGGCTACAGCGACCTGTTCCGGGAGAACGCCATGCTGCAGAAGGAGAACGGGGCACTGTGCCTGCGGGTCAAGGCCATGCAGGAGGCCATCGACGCCATCAACAGCCGCGTCACCCAGCTCATGAGCCAGGAGGCCAGCCTGCTGCTGGCCAAGGCCGGTGAGTGGGCGCCGGGGCCAGGCGCCCTCCTCTCCCCGCCCCGCCCCGCCACGGCCGGGAGACGGGCGGGCGAGGCCAGCCCAGGAGCTCGCCGAGCCGTTCATGCGTGCACCTGCTCCCAATCAATTTCAACTTTTCAAAAATATATGTTTTTGCCGAAACCGGTGTGGCTCGGTGGACAGAGCGTCGGCCTGCGGACTGAAAGGTCCCGGTTCGATTCCGGTCAAGGGCATGGACCTTGGTTGCGGGCACATCCCCAGTGGGGGGCGTGCAGGAGGCAGCCGATCGATGTTTTTCTCTCATCGATGTTCCAGCTCTCTCTTCCTCTCCTTTCCTCTCTGTAAAAAAATCAATAAAAATATATTTTTTAAAATAAGTAAAATAAAAATAAAAATATATATTTTATAGATGAGAAAGAGAGAGAAAAAATCATGGATGGGCTGCCTCCCGCACGCCCCCCCACACTGGGGGTTGAGCCTGCAACCCGGGCCTGTGCCCTTGACCGGAATCGAACCCATGACCTCCTGGGTCAGAGGCCCGCGCTCACCACTGAGCCGCACCAGCCGGGCTTGACGTTGCCTTTGTGGCTCCCTCCCCCAGGCGACAGCAACGAGGCCATCGGCGCCCTGATCCAGACCTACATCCGGGAGATCGAGGAGCTGCGGTGAGGGGGCCGGCACCCTGGGACCCGGGACCGGGGAGGAGCCTGGCCGCCGAGGGGACCGCTCACCGCCCCCCCCCCCCCCCCCCCCCAGGACCAAGCTGCTGGAGAGCGAGGCCATGAACGAGTCGCTGCGGCGCAGCCTGTCCCGGGCCGCCGCGCGGGGCCCACTTCCCCCCGGGCGCGTCCCAGGGGCCCGGGCTGGGGGGCCCGGCGGGGCCCATGGAGGACGCCCGCCGAGGTGATCGCCGCGCCAAGCAGGACCTGGAGCGGCTCAAGAAGAGGGAGGTCCGGCAGCGGAGGAAGAGGCGAGCGAGGCGGGGGCACCGGAGGCACCGGGGGCAGAGCCACCAACGGGGGCACCGGGGGCACTGGGGGCAGAGCACCTGCTGCCGCTGTCCGCCCGGGAGCGGGGGGGCGGAGGGTCCGGGGGGCGGGGGGGCGGAGGGCCCGGAGCGGGGGGCGGAGGGCCAAGGAGGGGGGGGGGAGGGGGGCGGAGGGCCCGGGAGAGGGGGGCGGAGGGCGGAGGGCCCGGGAGCGGGGGGGGGGGGGGAGGGGGGGGGGGGGGGGCGGGGCGGAGGGCCCGGGAGCGGGGGGGCGGAGGGTACGGGGGGTGGGAGGGGCGGGGGGCGGGGGGCCCGGGAGCGGGGGGCGGAGGATCCGGGGGGGGTGGAGGGGCGGGGGGTCCGGTGTCTGTGACCGGGGGACGGCAGGGGCGGCCAGACGCTGCAGAGCAGGAACCCGGTCCTGTCCTGTGTCGCCGGGACAAGACAAGCCTCCCCCCAGCCCCCCCAACCCCCCCAACACCCCGATGCTCAGGCAGGGTCTGCTCCCTGACCTCGCCTGCCCCCCCCCCCCCCCCCCCCCAGCCCGGAGAAGGAGGCCTTCAAAAAGAGGGCGAAGCTCCAGCCGGACCCCGGCGAGGAGACCGACGAGAACGAGGACAACGAGGTGGACGAGGTGGGCCTGCCCCCCCTCCCCTCCTCTGCTTTTCCCTCCCCTTTCCTCCCCTTGTCCTCCCCTTGTCCTCCCTTCCCCTCTCCTCCCCTCCCCTCCCCTGCCCTCCTCTTTTCTCCACTCCCCTGCCCTCCTCTCCTTTCCCCTCCCCTCCGCTCCTCCCCTCCTCTCCCCTCCCCTCCCCTGTCCTCCCCTCTCTCTTCTCCTCTTCCTTTTCCTCCGCTCCCCTCCCTGCCTTTCCCTCCCTTCCCTTCCTGTCCCCTCCCCTCCCTCCCCTCCCCTCCTGCTGGCGGGGCCCCAGCACCTCCGTGTGCACAGGGGATGGTGCTTGGTCTGCCTCCTGCTGGCTCTGCTGGTTACCATGGTGACCTCCATCCCCGACGAGGACCCCAC
>OX465322.1:17041204-17197370 GCA_949987585.1 Pipistrellus pygmaeus | reverse complement strand
TCCCTCGTCGGAAGCACAATTGGTGGTGGTTTGAGCACAATGATGGGCGGCTGTGCACGCCGGGCAGGGCTCTGGGCCGGCTTGGACCACGGCGGCCACGGCGGGGGGTGGCCAGGGCAGGGGGCGGCCATGGCGGGGGGCAGCCCTTGTCAGACCGGGCCCCGCCCGGGGCTCCGGCTAACTTGGGGCCCCGTCTTCTTCCTCTTCTGCACCCCCTCCTCCCCCCACCCCGTCCCCCAATTGGACCTGAGCCAGGCCACTCGGGCCAGGCCACGTGGGGGAGTGCCCTGGGCCGGAGGCGGCACCCTGTCTGCACCCTGCACCCAAACCCTTTCCCACCTGAGCCCGCGCGGGGCCCTGTAAGTCCGGGCCCCATCGCTTGACCCCTGTGAATGCTTTTTATAATAAATGTTCCTTTCAGAGAGGAAGGGAGAGAGAGAGAGAGAGAGAGAAGCATCCATGAGGAGAGGATCACGGATCGGCCGCCTCCTGCACGCCCCCCACTGGGGATGGAGCCCGCCACCCGGGCCTGTGCCCTGACCGGGAATTGAACCCTGACCTCCTGGCTCCCAGGTCGATGCTCAGCCCCGAGCCACGCCGGCCGGGCCTCTACGAGTGCTTTTGAAGCCACTTGGCGAGCAGAGGGGGTGGGGGGGCGCACGGAGAGCAGTGTTCCCCCCCCTTAACTCCTGCCCCCCCCGCCCCACCCCCACCCCCCGCTGCCCGGGCGCCTCAGTGCCGTTCGGCCCACCGTCCAGTATTAACCGCGTTAACCGCTCAGTGTTGGCCTCAGTGGAGTGACCCCCACCGCCCCCCGGCAGCCCTCGCTGGCGTCGGCTCCGGAGGCCGCCCAGGCAGGGGAAGGGGCAGGGCCTGGGACCCCCGCCCGCCCCCCTCACGGCAGCTGCACCCAGGACGCCGGCCCCTCCGGGCGGGGCTGGGCACGGACCCCAGGAACAGCTGCAGCAGCCGCGCCGGCCGGCCCTCTCACCGCACTTTCTCACGCCGGCCTGGGGGGCGCGGGTGGCAGCTGCTGGGATGGGGGAGACGCGGGGGGTGGGGTGCCCAGCTCCATCAGAGGCCGGCCCGGCTCCCTCCTGGGCGGTCTGGGCGGTGCGGGCACCACCCGCCCTCCAGCTGCCCCGGCCCTGCCTGTGCCTCCGAGTCTGTGCCCGAGCGCTGAGCCCCTTCCCGGGGGGGGCCCAAACCGGGGCCTCCGCCCCCCTCGCCGTCCCAACTGGGCGCTGCCTGTCACTCGGAGCTCGGCTGCTGCACCCCGCACCGCCCCCCACAACCCGAGCCTCCCCCCTCTCCGGGCCCCGGATCCTGGGCTGCCTGCCTCCCGGACAAGGAAAGTTCTCTCTTCTGTGGCTTCTTCGTTCTGTTCCCTCCCCTGGCCCCTCCCTGCACTCAGATGAGCCCAACCACACCCCAGGCCAGTCCTGGGGGCGCCCCGAGGCCCGCGCCCAGGAGTGGAGCCTGGCCCTCGAAGAAGAGCCAGAGGGTCAGAGGAGACCTCTGCAGCGGCCAGGGCCGCCCCGCCCGCCAGCTCTGCCCCAGCCTCCGCCCGGCCCTGCCCGCCCGCCCAGGCCTCAGGCCTGTGGCCCCCTCCCGTGTGGCCAGCACAAGGCGAGCAGGTCTGTACCTCCGCCCGGACTGTACATATGTACGAGAGTTATTTAAGCCCGCGGACAGCTCTGTCCCCGGCGGACGTGTGCGCCCTCGGACGTTGTCAGAATAAAACCGGAATGACGGTGGCCGGTGGGTGTGGTTCCTGGGGCCTTCTCCGTGAGGGACGGGCCTCCCCAGGTTTGTATGAGCCCACCATGCCCTCGAACAAACCCCGCTCCGGCCTCAACCAGCGGAGACCGGCCGGCCCCGGACAGCGGTCGGCAAACTCCTTCATCCACGGAGCCAAACACCATCAGCACAGCGATGGACACGTCTCTGGAGAGCCACATTTTTTAAACGTAAACGTCTCCTAACGCCACGTCTTCCGCACAGACGTGCCCAGGCCGTGGGGTTTGGTGGAAGAGCTGCCCTCCAGGGGCCAGAGAGCCGCAGGTGGCTGGTGAGCCGCAGTTTGCCCACCGCGGGGCCAGAACCCCCTGCTCCGCTCCCAGGCCGGGAGGCGGGCGGACGGTCCCCAGAATCCCGGCTCTGGCCTCAGAGCGGGGGAGGGGCGGAGAGGGCGGAGGGGCGGCTGGGTGGGGGGGGCTGGGCCAGGGGATTGCTGCTAAGGGGTGGCTGGCCACACACACACCCCCTCCCCTGCTGGGCACGGACTCACCTGGAGAGACCGGAGGCCTGCCCCACAGCAGTCCTAATTTCGTGTTAATCCTCATCTGAGGATACTGATTTTTAGAGAGAGTGGAAGGAAGAGAGGGAGAGAGAGAGAAAAATGGATGTGAGAGACACAGGAACTGGCTGCCTCCCACAGGCATCAAGCCTGCCGCCGAGGTACGCGCGCCCTTGACCGGAATCGAACCCGGGACCCTCCAGTCCTTGGGTCGGCGGCGCTCTATCCACTGAGCCACACCAGCCGGGGCAGCAGAAGTTCCTCCTTTTATTGTGAAGGTTGCGCAGGCCCAGGCCTCCGCCTCCAGCCCGGCTCAGGAGCCGCCCGCTGGCTCTGGGCCACCCCCGAGGGTGCGGGTCCGCCCGCCCGCCTGTCCATCCGGAGCGGCTCCCTCAGCGTCTCCAGCAGCAGAGCCAGCGGGTCCCGGGCCGGGCCGGCCGGCTCCTGCTAGCTTCCAGGACGTGCAGGGTCTGTGTGGCCAGGCAGCTGACCGCGGGGTCGGGGTCCTCGCTCATGGACCTCAGGGCTGGAACGGAAACCGCGGGTGCACCCGGCTGGTGGCTGAGGGGTCCGACCAGGAGGGGGCGGCTCCTCCAGGGGTGCGGGCTCCATCCCGCGGGGGGCGTGCAGGGGGCAGCCGGCCCATGATTCTCTCATCACTCATCTCTCTCTCTCTCTCTCTCTCTCTCTCTCTCTCTTCTCTCTGAAATCAATAAAAATATATATTTTTTTTAAATCCTCACTGGTGTGGCTCAGTGGATAGGGTCTGCAGACTAAAGGGTCCCGGGTTCAATTCCGGTCAAGGGCACACACCTTGGTTGCGGGCACATCCCCAGTGGGGGGCGTGCAGGAGGCAGCTGATGGATGTTTCTCTCTCATCGATGTTTCTGACTCTCTATCCCTCCCCCTTCCTCTCTGTAAAAAGTCAATAAAAAATATTTTAAAAAAAGAAAGAAAGTCTGGGCAGGCTGCCAGGCTGGCGGGCAATGGCGGGGGGGGGGGGGGGGGGCGCTCCCCAGGAGGCTGTGCACAGAAGCAGGAATGGGCAGGGGGTGCTGGTGGCGTTGAAATCCGAGCCTCAGTTCCGCTGGGGCCACGCTGCTTGGTCACAGGCACAGCCACGGGCTCGGGGTGACTTCGGGGTCCCTGCCACTCACCCTCGGAGGCCTCCGCCACGTCGCTGGCCTTGGTCACGGCGGGGCTCTGGATGATCTGGCCTGCGGGGGGCACAGCACCTCAGGGCCCCGGAGCGGGGAGCGGCCTGAGCTCCCCACGGAGGGGGCACCCCAGCCCTGACCCCCACCGCCCCGGAGCTCTGCAGCCCAGCCTCTGGGGACCGGCCTCCGGGGACGAGGCCCCCGCTGCCCCAGAAGGGAGCTCCCGAGGCAGAAGGGGCAGCCGGGCCGGTCCCCCCGCCCCAGGCCTGCGTCCTGGGCTGAGCCATTGGGGGGGGGCCCCGGGACCAGGACACAGGCGAGGAGCGGGCACCCACCTGTGAACCACACTGCGGCCTGGCGGACAGGGGCCTGGGGGCTGTGCAGCAGGGCCAGGCTCTGGGTCAGCAGCCACCGGCCTCGGCCGGCCTCGCGCTCCAGCTGGGGGACAGGCCGCCGGTCAGAGGGGACCCCACAGGCAGGGGCACCCCCCGACCCGGGTCCCCGCTCACCAGGGCTCTGAGGATCGTCCACGGGTCCCCGCTGGCGAAGACTGGGCGCAGCCGCCTCCAGCCCAGGAGGGAGGCCAGGCTGTGGAGGGCCAGCCGGCAGACCTGGCAGAGGAGGCCGGGCTGGGAGCGGGCTGGGGGAGGGGGAACTGGGGGGGGCTGGGAGGGGGCGGGGGGCGGGGAGGGGGCAGGGGCACCTGGGGTTGGAGGAGGGCAGGGTTTCCAGGCAACTTTCCCACTGGCAGGGGGTTTACTTTAGTTTTTTATTTATTTTTTTAAGATATATGTTATTCATTTCCCACAGAGAGGGGAAGGGAGAGAGAGATAGAAACATCCATGAGAGAGAAACACTGATCAGCTGCCTCCTACACCCGCCCCACTGGGGATGTGCCCGCAACCAAGGCACATGGCCTTGGCCGGAATCGAACCTGAGACCCTCCCGTCTGCAGGTCGACACTCCATCTACTGAGCCAAACTGGTCAGGGCGATTTACTTTTACTTTTTTAAAAAATATATATTTTTTTTTATTTTACAGAAAGGAAGGGAGAGGGAGAGAGAGTTAGAAACATCCACGATGAGAGAGAAACATCGATCAGCTGCCTCCTGCGCCCCCTGCTGGGGATTGAGTCTGCGACCCAGGCAGGTACGTGCCCTTTAACGGAATGGAACCGGACCCTTCTGTCCTGGGGGGGTGGGGGGTGGGGTGTGTGTGCAGGCCCGAAGCCCCTCCCCCAGCGCCGCCCCCCGCCCAGCGGCAGGGCCCCCGGGACCGGCGGGGCCTCACCTGGGCCACCCGGGCGTCCCTGTCCGCCAGGTGCACCACCAGGAGGACCAGCGTGCTGAGCAGCTGCTGCCGCAGCAGGGGCGCCAGGAACGACCTCTTGACCTTGGCCAGCAGCGCCCCGTAGATCTCGAAGGCCAGCAGGCGCCGGGGCTCCGCCTCCTGAGCGGGGAGACACCCTCCGCCACGGTCCACCCAGGATCTCACCCCCTGACCGACCGCACGGCCCCAGGCCCTCCCGCCCCACCGACACCGTCCCCTCTCCCCGGGCACAGTCCTTATCCGGCCGGCGTGGCTCCGTGGCTGAGCATCGACTAATGGACCAGGAGGCCAGGGTTCGATTCCCGGTCGGGGCACAGGCCCGGGTGGCGGGCTCCATCCCCAGTGGGGGGCGTGCAGGAGGCAGCCGGTCCAGGGTTCTGGCTCATCATGGATGTTTCTCTCTCTCTCCCCCCCCTCCTTCTCCCCTCCCCTCTGAAATCAATAAAAATCTATTGTAGGCCCTAACCAGTGTGGCCTGTGGACTCAAGGGTCCCGGGTTCGATTCCGGTCAAGGGCATGGACCTTGGTGGCGGGCACATCCCCGGTGGGGGGCGTGCAGGAGGCAGCTGATGGATGTTTCTCTCTCATCGATGTTTCTAACCCTCTCTCCCTCTCCCTTCCTCTCTAGAAAAAAAAAATCAATAAAATATATATATTTTTTAAAAAATCTATTTTGGAGAAAAGAAGAGAGGACATAAGCCATCAGCCCCCAGAGAATGGCAGCCACGCAAGGCAGCAGGGGCCTTACAGATCATTCCCCCCAACCCCCCTTCTCCCCCCGACACACACCCTGCCCTCCCCCAACCCCCCCTTTACCCCCCACACACACCCCTGCCCTGCCCCCAACCCCCCCTTCTCCCACACACACACACCCTGCCCTCCCCCAATCCTCCCTTTACCCCCCACACACACCCCTGCCCTCCCCCAACCCTCCCCCTTTACCCCCCGACACACACACCCTGCCCTCCCCCAACACCCCTTCTCTCCTACACACACAAACACACACACACACACACACACACACACACACACACACACACCCTGCCCTCCCCAGCAGCCGGAGCTGGGAGATGAGCCGTGGGGGGCGGGGAGGGGGCGGGGGTCCCTACCGCCTCGAAGAAGGGCCGCAGCGAGAAGACCAGCTGCACCAGGAGGGAGGGCGCCCTCCGGCGGGCGCCGTGCTCCGCCAGGGACCGCAGCACCCGGAAGGCCTCGCGGACCACCCCGGGGTCCTCCGCGTGCAGGCAGCGGAGCACGTGGGGCTGCAGGAGGCTCAGCCGCGGGGCCTGCGGAGGGAGGGGCCCCGGGGGCGCTGGCGCCGTGCGGGTCGCTCAGGCCCCGCCTCCGGGAGCCCGGCTCTGGTCCCGGCACCCCGGGGTGGCCGCGGAGGGTGCCGCCCGCCCTCACCAGGCCCCCGTGCAGCATGAAGGTCTCGGCCGCCCGCCCCTCACCAGGGCCCCGTGCAGCGTGAAGGTCTCGGCCGCCCGCAGCAGGAGGGTCACGGTGGCCGGCTCCCCGCACGGGAACCAGCTGGCCAGCACGCGGGTGGCGGCCTCGTCCACGGCGGCCGCCACGTCCCGGCTCCGGAGCAGCTGGCAAAGGAGACGAGAGGGCATGGACCTCGGTGGCGGGCACATCCCCGGAGGGGGCGTGCAGGAGGCAGCTGATGGGTGCTTCTCTCTCCTCGGTGTTTCTAGCTCTCTCCCTCTCCCTTCCTCTCTGTAAGAAATCAATAAAATATATTATATATAGTGTCTATATATATATAATACGTATAATATCATATATATATATATATATATATAGACAAAGCTCACCAGACCGGTTCAGACCACCTGTGCTGGCCTCCGGACCCAGGCCGGCGGGAACGTGCCCGTGTTCCTGCGTCCGGCCCACCCCCGGGACTGACGGCGGGAAGACCCACCTCCGTCAGCAGCTCCAGGGCCGTGCGGTGGTCCTTGTAGTCCTGCTCCTGGAGCATCTGGATGATGAGGCTGAACACCGGGCGGTTGTGCCAGCACTCCTGGCTCACCATGGCCCTGAGCGCGGGGCTGGGTCAGGCCTGGCCGCAGGGCACCCACAGGAGGGCCCGGGGCCAGGGACACAGCCAGGCTTAGCAGGGGCACCAGGGGGGCCGGAGCGGGCACCCAGGGGGCCGGGGCGGGCACACAGGGGGCCGGGGCGGGCACACAGGGGGCCGGGGCGGGCACACAGAGGCACCCAGGAAACAGGGGCAGGCACCCAGGGGTACCCAGGGGACTGGGACAGGCACCCAGGGGCACCCAGAGGGTGGGGCAGGCACACAGGGGCACCCAGGGTACCAGGGAGGGCACACAGGGCACCCAGAGGTCTGGGCGGGCACCCAGGGGGCTGGGGCAGGCACCCAGGGGCACCCAGAAGACCAGGCGGGCACCCAGGGGCACCCAGGGGGACCGGGGGGGCACCCAGAGGACCGAGCAGGCACACAGGGGCATCCAGGGGGCCGGGCGGGCACCCAGGGGGCTGTGGTGGGCACACAGGGGCACCCAGAGGACCGGCGGGCACCAGCGCGGGCTCACCTGGCCAGCACAGTGACGCCCTCGTAGTGCCTCTCGGGGCTGGTGAGCAGCCCCCAGCCGCCCAGGGTCTGCACGGCGGACACCAGCTCCCCGTAGCCCGCGCTCCACAGGAGGGCCTTCAGGGCCTCGACGGTGGAGCTGGGGAGGGGCCGGGAGCAGACGGGGTCAGCCGCCCCTCCCCTCCCTCCCCCCTGTCCCCTGGAGACTCCCTGAGGGCTGCGGGGGGCGGAGCCGCCCTGGGAGACGCAGGCCACGTCCACACTGAGGACCAGGCCCCTCCCCACCTTCCCCACAACCGCCCCCTGTTGCCAATGTAACAAGTTTCAGCGGGGTGTGGGGAGCCCCGTGTCCCGGCCAGCGGTGTGGGGGGTCGGAGGTGGCAGGGGACACCCGGAGGGGGGTGTTCAGAGGGTGGGCCCCGGGGACCGGCGGTACCTGACGGGGTCCGTCCACTTGGTGACAGTCTGGTCGCTCTGGGCGGCCCCGGCCCCGCCCTGCACCGCCAGGAAGGACGTCTGGGTGAGCAGCGCCATGAACAGCGGCGGGAACAGCACCTGCACCTCCGTCCGCTGGCTGGGCTCCAGCAGCAGCTCGTGGATGGCCCTGGTGGCCTGGGGCGGGCGGAGGGCGGGCCCCTGGGCATCGCTGCGGCCAGGAGACCTCCGCCCACAGTGACCCCCACGGGCTGGTCCAGAAACCCCAGGCGTGGGAGTCAGAAAAAGTCAAGGGAAAATTCCTACAATGCAATTATTTTAATTTCTTTTTTTCCTTTTCCTTTTTTTCTTTAGAATCTTTTTTTTTTTTTTTAATTATTGATTTCAGAGAGGAAGGGAGAGGAAGAGACAGAAACGTCAACGACGAGTGAGAACAATTGATTGGCTGCCTCCTGCACGCCCCCTGCTGGGCATGCGCCCTGACCAGGATGGACCCGGAGGCCTCTTGGTTCCTGGGCCAAGGCTCACCCGCTGAGCCACCCCGGCCGTGCGGAGCGCCATGATGTTAAAGTGCTCCCGTCTCTGCCCGTCGCTTATTGCCTCACCGTCCTTGACAGTTAACGAGGGCCTGGGTGCCGGACCCCTAAGCCGCCCAGGAGAAATGGAAGCTGCCCTGTCCCCCAGAGGCATGGTGGACTGCGAAACCCTCCAGGGCCGCACCCCAGACTCTGGAACGTCCCACCCAACACTGGGAGGAGGGGAGAGGCCCAAGGAGCTCAGGACAGCAGGGCCTGGGCAGGGAGGAGCCCCACCCACCCCAGCGCCCCTTCCCAGCCCCAGCGCCCTGCCACAGGGCCCCGCCCAGCCACAGGGCCCCGCCCAAATACAAGGCCCCGCCCACGGAGAGCCCCGCCCACCCACAGGGCCCCGCCCAGCCACAGGGCCCAGCCCAGCCTCAGGGCCCCGCCCTGCCAAAGGGAACCACCCAGCCACAGGGCCCCGCCCAAATACAGGGCCCCGCCCAGATACAGGGCCCCGCCCACAAGAGCCCCACCCACAGGGCCCCACCAGCCACAGGGCCCCGCCCAGATACAGGGCCCCGCCCACACAGAGCCCCGCCCAGCCACAGGCCCCACCCACAGGGCCACGCCCAGCCATGGGGCCCTGCCCAGATACAGGGCCCGGCCCCCACAGAGCCCCACCCACCCGCAGGGCCCCGCCCATCCACAGAGCCCCGCCCAGACACAGGGCTCCGCCCACCCACCGGGCCCCGCCCAGACACAGGGCCTCGCTCAATCCCAGGGCCCCGCCCACCCACAGGGCCCTGCCCAGCACAGGGCCCCGCCCACCCACAGGCCCCGCCCACCCACAGGCCCCGCCCAGCCCCGGCCCCGCCTACGATCAGCGGGGAGATCTGTGTCCTGTCGCTGGCCTCGGGGGCCCTGCGCTTCAGGTGCAGCGTCAGCCTCCGCAGCAGGTGCTCCATGATCATCACGTAGCTCTGCGGCATCGCCGCCAGGATCTCCCAGGGTTTGCGGTTCCCCTTGCTGAGGCAGAAACCCAGCGGCTTATCCCCCTCCACAGCCCCGCCGGCTCCCCGGCCCGCCGGGCCCCCGCCCAGCACCGATCAAACCCACAGCGGGCAGGGCCAGGCCACCCAGCACCCCGCCGCGCGCCGCAGGAAGCCAAGCGGGGACAGAACGCCAAGAGGGGAGCCCCGGCCGCGCGCTGTGGCTCCGTGCACAGAGCGTCCGCCTGTGGGCGAAGTGTCCCGGGTTCGATCCCAGCCCAGGGCACCTACCCTGGTCTGGGCGCAAGCAGGAGGCAACTAGTCGATGTGTTTATCTCACATCGATGTTTCTCTCTGCCAGTCTCTCTCTAAACATCAGAGGTGGGGAAATCAACGGAAAGAGGACTGAGAAGGAGAAGAAACGGGATCCGTTTGCGAAGGAGCGGACCGGAGGCCCGCAGGGCGGGCGCGGCGGCCGGCGGGGGGGCCCACCTGTAGGACTGGTCCTGCACCTTGAGCAACGTCAGGATGACGTCGTCGGCGTAGGCCTGGGCCAGCAGCTGCAGGACCTTCCTCATGGTCTCCTGGGCCGCGGCCTCGGTGATTCGGTTCATGTTGTGGTAAATGAATTCCACGATTTCCGGGACCTGAGGGGGGCGGGACAGAGGGTCCTTCCTGGATCCCAACCCCCGCTCATCTGGAGACCCATAGCCTCCCCCGTAGCTGGGCTCCCCATATCCGGTCTCCCCGATAGCCTGCACCCCTGTGGAGGGCGGGGTGCACCGGGAAGAGGATTTGAAGCTCACATAATATTGCACATCAATGGAAACTGAAAAATAAATTTTATTTAAATATATATATTTTTTTATTATTGATTTCAGAGAGGAAGGGAGAGAACGAGAGAAACATCCATGATGAGAGAGGATCATGGACCGGCTGCCTCCTGCACGCTCCCTACTGGGGATGGAGCCCCCACCCTGGGCCTGCGCCCTGACTGGGGTTGCCGGCTTGATCTCCAGTAGGGGGCGTGCAGGAGGCAGCCTGTGGGTGATTCCCCCTCTTCCTTCCTCTCTGAAACCAATAAAAAGATTTTTTTAAGAAGAAGAAGAAGAGGAAGGAGGAACCCTGACATGGACCTTGAACCGTCCGGCCCCTCACAGTGGCTACCTTGCCGATCTCCGGCATCGAGGACCTCAGGGTCATCGTCAGGATCTTGGACGCCGGCCTGACGTGGTCCTCCTTGGCGTTGGCCATGGCCTCCATGAACACCATGATGGCGTCCATCCTCTCCTCCGGTGTCAGGAACTCTCTGAAGAACTGGAGGAAGAGAAGGAGCTGTTGTTGAAACCGGTGTGGCTCAGTGGATAGAGCGTCGGCCTGCGGACTGAAGGGTCCCAGGTTCGATTCCGGTCAAGGGCATGCACCTTGGTTGCGGGCACATCCCCAGTAGGGGGTGTGCAAGAGGCAGCTGATGGATGTTTCTCTCACATCGGTGTTTCTAACTCTCTATCCTTCTCCCTTCCTCTCTGTAAAATATCAATAAATTATATATTTTTTAAAAGGTACTGTGGCAGCTGCCAGGGCGGGGGCGGGGTGGGGGTGGGGGCGTCTGCCTGTGGGTAAAAATGAGACGTGTCCGAGTTGCCTCTTAAGCATATGGTTCTTCAAGACTTGGCTGTGAAGTGACCTGCTTGGGCCCGGCCGGCGTGGCTCAGGGGCTGGGCCTGGGAACCAGGAGGCCAGGGTTCAATGCCTGGTCGGGGCACAAGCCCGGGTTTCAGGCTCCATCCCCAGTGAGGGACGTGAGGGAGGGAGGCAGTTGATCCATGATGCTCTCTCATCGTGGATGTTTCTATCTCTCCTGCCCTCTCCCTTCCGCTCTGAAATCAATCAATAAAAAATAAAAAAATTAAAAAATCAGGGGCTACCTGACTGGCGTCTGTGTGTGTGTGTGTCTGTGTGTGTGTGTGTCTGTGTGTGTGTGTCTGTGTCTGTGTGTGTGTCTGTGTGTGTGTCTGTGTGTGTGTCTGTGTGTCTGTGTGTGTGTCTGTGTGTGTGTCTGTGTGTCTGTGTGTGTGTGTGTGTGTCTGTGTGTGTGTCTGTGTGTGTGTCTGTGTGTCTGTGTGTGTGTCTGTGTGTCTGTCTGTGTGTGTGTCTGTGTGTGTGTCTGTGTGTGTGTCTGTGTGTCTGTGTGTGTGTCTGTGTGTGTGTGTGTGTCTGTGTGTATCTGTGTGTGTGTGTCTGTGTGTCTGTGTGTGTGTCTGTGTGTCTGTGTGTGTGTGTGTGTCTGTGTGTGTGTCTGTGTGTCTGTGTGTGTGTCTGTGTGTCTGTGTGTGTCTCTGTGTGTATCTGTGTGTGTGTGTCTGTGTGTCTGTGTGTGTGTCTGTGTGTCTGTGTGTGTGTGTCTGTGTGTGTGTCTGTGTGTATGTGTGTCTGTGTGTATGTGTGTGTCTGTGTGTGTGTCTGTCTGTGTGTCTGTGTGTCTGTCTGTGTGTCTGTGTGTCTGTGTCTGTGTGTCTGTGTGTGTCTCTGTGTGTATCTGTGTGTGTGTGTCTGTGTGTCTGTGTGTGTGTCTCTGTGTGTGTCTGTGTGTGTCTGTGTGTGTCTGTGTGTGTGTCTGTGTGTGTGTCTCTGTGTGTATCTGTGTGTGTGTGTCTGTGTGTCTGTGTGTGTGTCTCTGTGTGTGTCTGTGTGTGTCTGTGTGTGTCTGTGTGTGTGTCTGTGTGTGTGTGTCTGTGTGTATGTGTGTCTGTGTGTATGTGTGTCTCTGTGTGTGTGTCTGTGTGTGTGTCTGTGTGTGTGTGTGTCTGTGTGTGTATCTGTGTGTGTGTGTGTCTGTGTGTCTGTGTGTGTGTCTCTGTGTGTGTCTGTGTGTGTGTCTGTGTGTATGTGTGTCTGTGTGTATGTGTGTCTCTGTGTGTGTGTCTGTGTGTGTGTCTGTGTGTGTCTGTGTGTGTCTGTGTGTGTCTCTGTGTGTCTGTCTGTGTGTATGTGTGTCTGTGTGTCTGTGTGTCTGTGTGTGTGTCTGTGTGTGTGTCTGTGTGTGTCTGTGTGTGTCTGTGTGTGGGGGGGGTAGCGGGCGGGGGTACACCTCTGCGGCCCCAGCCAGGCCCTCCTTCTCCCGGCACACGCTCCCCGGGCACCCCGCGCCTGGGCGGGAGCGTTACCATGGTGAGGTCCTCGATGTAGACCAGCCACTCCCCACGGAAGTGCTTCTGCAGGTCCTTCAGGATCAGCTCCGTCTTGTGCTTCTGACCTGAGCAGAGCCGCCGTGAGGGCGGGGCCTCCTGGGGGGCGGGGTGCACAGCGAGCCCCCGCCCCTCCCTGCAGACCCGCAGCGCTCCACGTGACCCACGGCCCGGGGAGCGGCCCAGGGCAGGCCGAGGGCCGGGGGAGCTGTGCGGGGGCGGCGGTGGGGGCCACGGACCCCGTACCCGCGGGCAGGTGCATGGACTGCCCCACCCCCACTGCTCAGCCAGCACCCTCTGGGGGGTACTCCTATCGAATCACACAAAGCCAAGATAGCCCTAGTCGGTGTGGCTCAGTGGATAGGGTCTTGGGTTCGATTCCAGTCAAGGGGCATGCACATCGGTTGCAGGCTCCTCCCCAGCCCGGCTCAGGTCGGAGCAGGTGCAGGAGGCAACCCATCGAGGTGTCTCTCTCCCATCGATGTTTCTCTCCGTCTCTCCCTCTCCCTCCCTCTCTCCCTAAAATCAATGGGAAAATATCCTCAGCGTAGGATTGAAAAGCCGAGTTTTCTAAAACTCCCTTGGGGGGTGCCGAAACCGGTTTGGCTCCGTGGTAGAGCGTCGGTCTGCGGACTAAAAGGTCCCGGGTTCGATTCCGGTCAAGGGCATGTACCTTGGTTGCGGGCACATCCCCGGTGGGGGGTGTGCAAGAGGCAGCTGGTCGATGTTTCTCTCTCATGGACGTTTCTAGCTCTCTCTCTCTCCCTTCCTCTCTGTGAAAAAATCAATAAAATATATTAAAAAATAAAAATAAAATACACTCCCTTGGGGGTATTTGCAAACCCTCTGGCGTTCCTGTGAGCGTGTGTGGATGCGGTATCTTTGGTTTTCCCAGCGCCCAGAACACCCAGGCCCGGAGAGGGCGTCCGGGCCGTGAGAGAGAGAGTCCGGGCCAGGACTTCCCGGTTGGCTCACTGCAGCGGAGGCTCCTTTTCTGAGCATCTGAGGCTCAAGGTGATCTAGGCAGCTGCAGGCCTAGCCCTTCCCCGCCCTCCGCCCCATTTCCCCTCCAAGAATCTTCTAGAATCTCTTCACAGCAGCGGACATTGCACCAGCCACGGGCTGTGAGTTTCCTGCAGCGAACGCTGGCCGGTGCTGGGCCATCGGGACCTGCCCCTGGCCGGGCCTGACCCCCTGGCGGGGGGTGGTGGGCTGGGCGGGTCCGTGGGTCCCCCCAGGCACCCCGGGTCCCCCTGGGACACACAGACATACACACACACACACACACCACTCACTTCGGTGGAGCACCAGCACCTTGAAGAGGTAGTGCAGGCCCTCCGAGGCGCCCGCGCTGACCTGGGGGCTGCGGCTCATGCAGAAGATGCCCAGGGTGCCCATCAGCCGCCCGCTGATGGAGAACTCGCCCAGGTGCTGTGGGAAGAGGCGGCCGCGGTCCCCCAGGCGCCCTCCCTCCCCGTGGGACCGCCGGCCCCTCCCCGGCCGTGACTCCGTCAGTGTTCCTAACTCTCTATCCCTCTCCCTTCCTCTCTGTACAGAACCAATAAAATATATATTTTTAAGAAAGATCAGCGCCCTGACCCCCCTCTGGCGCTGCCCGAGGAGCCACAGGCTCAGGGGGCGCCGGGGGCAGAGAGGCCCCCGGCCGGCCCGCCCCGCCAGCCCCGCCCCGCCCGCGCCCGCTCACCAGCAGCTCGGGGAAGTTGCAGGTGAAGCGCAGCATGTGGGCCATGGCGTAGGCCGCCCGCGTCTGCTCCTGCTCCTTGTCCGACAGCGTGAGCCACGGCAGGATGATCTGGAGGGGTGGGAGGGGGGGGGGCGGCGTCAGGCCCCTCCCGCCTCGGCCGGAGCCCGCACCCTGGACAGAGGCCAGAGGGACACACAGGTGGGCCCTGGCCGGTGTGGCTCAGTGGATAGAGCGCCGGCGTGCGGAGTGAAGGGTCCCGGGTTCGATTCCGGTCAAGGGCATGGACCTTGGTTGCAGGCACATCCTCCACGCCCAGGCGCCTGCAGGAGGCAGCCCGTCGATGTGTTTCTCTCACATCTATGTTTCTCTCTGTGTCTCCCTTCGGCTCTCTCAGAAAAATCAATGGGAAAATATCCGAGGGTAGGGATTAACAAGATAAAATCACACACACACACACACACACACACACACTGAATGGCCAGGTGATGAGGATCCCTGGACGCATAATCATCTGGCCGCTCCGTGTCCGTCCTATAGAGTAAAAGGCCAATATGCAAATGGTCCCCTGGACCAGGCGTGCGACCAGCAGGCAGGCCGGCCGACCGCCCACGTCCCCTCCCCCTGGCCAGGCTGGCCGGACCCCGCCCATGCACGCATTCATGCCCCGGGCCTCTGATATATAATATATAGAGAGAGACGGAGTGGCCAGGTCAGGTGCGCTCAGAGGTCATCATCACCCGGCCGCTCCGTGTCCACAAACACCTGGGTCTCTGGGCTCAGCTGTCGGGGGCCGGGCTCCCCGCCCAGGGCCCGAGGGACACCCACCTCCAGCATCCGCTGCAGCATGGCCATGCTGGGGCCCAGGCCCTCCATCACCAGGGCCTGCAGCATGTCATCCAACGCCTGGACCGTCTGACACAGGACGCAGGGGGTGGGGGGGACAGACAGCCATGGTGACCCCGTCGGCTCCTGGGCAGCCCCCCCAGACCCTCCTCAGGGGCCAAGAAAGTGGGGGCCGGTCCAGCCTCCCTGAGAGCCGGCCTTCCCGGCCCCTCCCCCTCCGCAGGCTGGACGGGGGAGGGGGGTCCCCTCCCTTAGGATGGAGAGTTCTCCCTCAGGACCAGCTCCAGCTCTTAGGACTGTGTCTGCTGGAGCCGCTCCCCGCCCCCTGGGGGCTGTCTGGGAAGTCTGAGGGGGGCGGCCCGGGATGTCGGGGGGCTGCCTGGAGTCGGGGGGCTGTCCGGAGTCAGGGGGCGGCCCGGGAAGTCGGGGGGGGGGCTGTCCGGAGTCAGGGGGCGGCCCGGGATGTCGGGGGGCTGCCCGGAGTCGGGGGGCTGTCCGGAGTCAGGGGGCGGCCCGGGAAGTCGGGGGGGCTGCCCGGAGTCGGGGGGCTGTCCAGAACGTCGGGGGGCTGTCCGGAGTCGGGCTCACCTGCAGGTAGAGGCTGGCGCTCTCCCTGCGGTCCTGGCTGGGCAGGATGAGCGGCAGCGAGAACACGCAGGCCACGGCCGCCGTCACCAGGTCCAGCTTCTGCTCCAGGGGGAAGGGGGGGTCCACCTGGCTGGGGGCGGTGAGGACGGGGGCTGGAGGGGCTGGGAGGCTGGGGGGGCAGGAAGGACAGGGGCTGAGGGGCTGGGGGGGCTGGGGGGGCTGAGGGGCGGCAGGAAGGAAGGGGGGGCTGAGGGGGGGCCCCGTTCGGGGCCTGGGACCCTGCAGAGGAACTTCTCAGCTGCTATCTCGGGGACACAGGGGACAAAGGGGACCTGAACCCCAAACCCCTTCTCATGGGTGTTCCCCCCCCCGTCAGAGCCCTCCCCACCCCCACATCCTCCGAGGCTCCCAGGAGTGACTCCGGGGGTCCCCCCACCCCGGGTGCTGGTAGACGAGGGGGCACCCCGAACCCTTCCTCCGGACCCCGGGCTCTGGCAGGGGACCCCGCGGCCGGAGGGGGGGGCCGGGAACCTCAGGGCCACGATGGAGAGCATGGCCTGCTGGCGCACACTGCTGGTCAGCTCGCCGCCGCCCTCCTCCAGCATCAGGGCCTGCGGGGGCGGGGGGACAGGGACCCCGTCAGGCAGACGCCCGGGCCCTGAGCCCT
Organism: Pipistrellus pygmaeus; assembly: GCA_949987585.1. Lineage (NCBI taxonomy): Eukaryota > Metazoa > Chordata > Mammalia > Chiroptera > Vespertilionidae > Pipistrellus > Pipistrellus pygmaeus. The sequence continues at coordinate 17,181,092 of OX465322.1, read as the reverse complement.
CCTCCCTCCCCCCTCCCCGGCCAGCCGCTGCCCGCACCTCGATCGTCCTGGCCGCCCCCTCCCCGGCCCGCCGTCCGCACCTCGATCGTCCTGGCCGCCCCCTCCCCGGCCAGCCGCCGCCCGCACCTCGATCGTCCTGGCCAGCAGCGTCTTGCAGACGTAGTCGCTCATGGAGACGTTGTCCTGGCCGCGGACGGCGCCGGCCAGCGTGTCCACCGCCCGAAGGAAGAGCATCTTGTCCACCTCGGACTGGGGCAGAGCACACGGCGTCTGCCCTCCCACCCCGCCCCGGGCCTGCTCCCCGCCCCACACCCCTCCGCCTGCTCCCCGTCCCCCCACACCCCTCCGCCTGCTCCCCGTCCCCCCACACCCCTCCGCCTGCTCCCTGCCCCCTCCCTACCCTGCCCCTGACCTGCTTTCTGCCCTCTTCCTACCCAGCCCCCGACCTGCTCCCTGCCCCCTCACCCCCCCCACCTGCTCCCTGTCCCCCCACACCCCTCCGCCTGCTTGCAAACTTGATCCCCCTACCCCGGCCAGGGGGCAGGCAGGAGGCAGCGGATGGATGTGTCTCTCACGTCGATGTTTCTCTCTTTCTCTCCCTCCCCGCACCCCGCACTCTCTTAAAAAATAATCCATGGAAAAACTATCCTCAGGCCCAGCTGGTGTGGCTCCGTGGCTGAGCATCGGCCTGCGAACCAGGAGGTCGTGGTTCCATTCCCGGAGAGGGCACAGGCCTGGGTTCTGGGCTCCATCCCCAGTGTGGGGCGTGCAGGAGGCAGCCTGTCCCTGATCCTCTCTCATCAGGGATGTTTCCATCTCTCTCTCCCGCCCTCCCTTTTCCTCTGACATCAATAAACACATATTATATATAATGTATTATATATAACATATGTAATATATAATATATAATCCCCTCAGGTAAGGATTTTTTTTAATGAAAACACACACACACACACACACACAAAACAAACAAAAAAAACACAAGCGAGCCCTGACCGGTGTGGCTCAGTGGATAGAGCGTCGGCCTGCGGACGGAAGGGTCCCGGGTTCGATTCCGGTCAAGGGCATGGACCTTGGCTGCGGGCACATCCCCAGTGGGGGGTGTGCAGGAGGCAGCTGATGAATGTTTCTCTCTCATCGATGTTTCTAGCTCTCTATGCCTCTCCCTTCCTCGCTGTAAAAAAATCAATAAAATATATTTTTTTTAAAAACAAGCGAGCGGGCAGCTCAGCTCTCACCATCTCTCCGCCTCTGAGGAATGCCAGGATGCGCTGGTAGGCTTCTCTCTCCGACTGGCGCAGGGCTGCAGGGGTGTCATCGGAGGGCGGCTCGGCTGCCCCCTGAGGCGGCCCTGAGGCCGAGCCTGCCCCACCCCGCCCTCCGCCCCGGAGGCCCAGGGACCCCCACCCCGCCCTCCGCCCCAGAGGCCCAGAGACCCCCACCCCGCCCTCCGCCCCGGAACCCCCACCCCGCCCTCCGCCCGGGAACCCCCACCCCGCCCTCCGCCCCGGAGGCCCAGGAACCCCCACCCCGCCCTCCGCCCCGGAGGCCCAGGAACCCCCACCCCGCCCTCCGCCCCGGAGGCCCAGGGACCCCGGGAGGCCCGGGGGCCGGGGTGGGGGCACCCATCTTTGGAAGGAGCTCCTCCAGGCCCGCGGCCCCGTCTGGACACAGAAGCTCCGTGGAAAGACAGGACGGGGGCCCGGGTTCGGGGGTTTGGGCGCCAGGCACGGCCGGGACGGAGGAGCGGGAAGAGGGCGACCTCGGTCCCCCCGGGGGCCACAGTGCAGGTCCCCCCGGGGGCCACAGTGCGGGTCCCCCGGGGGCCACAGTGCGGGTCCCCCCGGGGGCCACAGTGCGGGTCCCCCCGGGGGCCACAGTGCGGGTCCCCCGGGGGCCACAGTGCGGGTCCCACACGGGCACCGACAGTCCCACGTGTGAACGGGCTTCACTCCCCAGCTCAGCCGGCCGGCGTGGCTCCGGGGCTGAGCGTCCGCCTAGGAACCAGGAGGTCAGGGTTCGATTCCCGGTCAGGGCACAGGCCCGGGATGAGGGCTCCATCTCCAGTGGGGGGCGTGCAGGAGGCAGCCGGTCCACGATTCTCTCTCATTATTGATCTCTCTCTCTCTCTCTCTCTCTCTCTCTCTCTCTCTCTCTCTCTCTCTCTCCAGAAATCAGTGGGGAAATAGCCTCAGGTGAAGATGGAAAAACAACAGAGTTTGGGCAAAAACCGGTTTTGCTCAATGGATAGAGCGTCGGGACGGAAAGCTCCCGGGTTCGATTCCGGTCAAGGGCATGTACTGTACCTTGATTGCGGGCACATCCCCAGTAGGGGGTGTGCAAGAGGCAGCTGATCGATGACTCTCTCATCGTTGTTTCTAACTCTCTATCTCTCTCCCTTCCTCTCTGTACAAAATCAAAAAAATATATATATATATTTTTTAAAAAAGATACCTATCAACTAGCCAATCTTTAAAAACAAAAAAACAACAGAGTTTGGAATTCAGCCGCTGACTCAGAAGTCCTGGGCACAGGGGGGAACCTGAGGTGCAACTGGGTCCCCCAAAAGATGGGCCGCTGGGCGGGGTCTCCCCCTGAGCCCAGACAGTGTCCTGGGCCCCCCTCCCACCCACCCCGCCCAGCTCCTGAGTCTCAAGCAGCCAGGTCTGAGAAGGGCCAGGCCTGCGGAGGCCGGAGCCCGGAGGGCAGGCCGGCCGGGGTCCTCTCTCCGGAGGGCGGGCGGGCGGGCGGTGGCCGTGGCCGTGGCCGTGGCCGTGGTCGTGGTGCCCTGCCCTGGGCCGGGCCGGGCGGGCCGTGCTCACCGGCCAGGTTGGGCAGGCAGGGCGCACACCTCCGGGGCTTGGAGAAGTACACCCTGCTGGCCCTCTGTCCGCCAGGGTTCCGCTTCATCGCGGGCGGCGGCCTGCAGCTCCCGAGGACGGACGCCGGGGGCCGGGCGGGCGGACGGACAGACGGACGCTCCTTCCAGGAGGCGAGGACGCCGGAGGCAGGCGCTGGGCCGGCGAGGAGAGGAAGTCACGGACCCTCCAAAGGCCCCAGTTCACCCCAGCTCCCCCCGGGGCCCTCAGACCGGCGGGCGGCCCAGTGGTCAGAGCGTCAGCCCACAGACCCAAGGGTCTCGGGTTCGATTCCTGGTCAAGAGCATGGACCTTGGTTACGAACTTGATCCCCTCCCCCAGGTCAGGGGGCAGGAGGGAGGCAACTAACCGATGTGTCTCTCTCACATCGAGTTTTTTGTGTGTTTTTTTAATACGTTTTATTGATTTTCTTACAGAGAGGAAGGGGGAGGGAGAGAGAGAGCTAGAAACATCGGTGAGAGAGAAACATCCATCAGCTGCCTCCTGCACCCCCCCCCCCCACTGGTCCTGGGTTCGATTCCGGTCACAGGCATGGACCTTGGTGGCGGGCACATCCCCAGTGGGGGGCGTGCGGGAGGCAGCTGGTCGATGTTTCTCTCTCATCGACGTTTCTGGCTCTCTATCCCTCTCTCTTCCCTCTCTGAAAAATCAATAAAATATATATTTTTTAAATAATAATAATAATAATAATAAAAAGCATGAGCCTGCTGGGCAGGGCCAGACGTTTAACGAGCAGACCCCTTACCGGGCCGGACGCCCCCACCCCCTTAGGAGCCCCTCGGGTGGGGGTCCCCCAGCCCCCCTGCACCCCCCCGGAGCCGGTCGCGGCCAGGCCGGCGGCTGGGCAGCTGCCGGTCACATTTGTCTCCAGTCCTTGAACCCGCGCCTCATTACCCACAATGCAGCTGGACTGAGGGGCCTGGGCCTCGGAACCGGAGGCCCCCACCCCCCCAGAGACCCCGGATTGGGCCCCCCCAGGCCTCAGCCCGCCAGGTCCCCCCAAAGCCACGGGGAAAGCGCGGGGTGGGGTGAGCCTGGCACCACTCCCGACCCCCATCTGCCCACCCCTTCTGCCCCGTGAGGCCCAGGCGGGGCCCCTCCGCCCGGGGACCGGGCCGTCTGGCTACCTGACACGCTGGCTCCTCAGCCGCTCGCTCCCGGACAGGCCTGCCGGCCGCAGGGGGCGCCGTGCGGGGTGCTGGGGCGGCCCCTGCAGGCCGGGAGGAGCCGGACGCAGCCACACCCACAGGGACCTCGGCCCCGGCCCGCCCGCCTGGGGCCCCTGCCCCCGAGGCTGCCACCTCGGCCCTGGTCCCCCATCTTACCCCTCCCCGCTCCCCCCTCCTCAGGGAGACCCCTGACCTCCCCGAGGGGAAGCCGATGCCCGATGGGCCCCTCCCGCCCCGTCCAGCTCCCCGGGGCCGGGCCAGACCGGCCGCCCGGCCGCCCACGGGTCCCCGGCACCGAGCACCCTGCAGGGCCCGGCCGGCGTGGCTCAGTGGTTAGCATCCACCTGTGAACCAGGCGGCCACGGTTCGATTCCCAGGGGTCAGGGCACAGGCCTGGGCTGTGGGCTCGGTCCCATGTGGGGTCAGGGTTCGATCCCCAGGGGTCAGGGCACAGGCCTGGGCTGTGGGCTCGGTCCCATGTGGGGTCAGGGTTCGATCCCCAGGGGTCAGAGCACAGGCCTGGGCTGTGGGCTCGGTCCCATGTGGGGTCAGGGTTCGATTCCCGGAGGTCAGGGCACAGGCCCGGGGGGCGGGCTGGATCCCGCGGGGGGGGGGGGGGGGGGGGCGTGCAGAGGCAGCCGGTCCGCGGTGCCCTCTCACCACGGATGTCTCTCTCTCTCTCTCTCACCCTCCCTCTCTGGGATAAATAAAGACGTATTTCTGAATGAAAGCACCCGTCAGACGGCCAGCGCGGCGGAGCACGGAGAAAACCAGACTTTATTGGCGTATTTGGCACTGAATTCCACACGGAGCGGCCCCACCCCGCCCAGGGCGCGGCCGGCAGCTCTCGGGACCAATAAGTTAACAGCGGGGACACGCGGGGGGGGCGGGGGGCGGGGGGGGGCGCAGGCGGCTCCTGGCTCTGCAGCCCCAGGACACGGAGAGGGAGAGGGAGGGAGGGGGAGGGGGAGGGGGAGAGGAAGGGAGAGAGAGAGAGAGAGAGAGAGAGAGAGAGAGAGAGAGAGAGAGAAACAGAGAGGAGAGAGGAGAGAGAGAGGAGAGAGAGAGGGAGAGGGAGAGGGAGAAGGAAGAGGGAGGGGGAGAGGGAGGGGGAGGGGGAGAGGGAGAGGGAGAGGGAGAGGGAGAGGGAGGGGGAGGGGCTCAGAGACCAACGGACAAGAACAGCATCCAAACTGGGACATCGGACATGCAGGTGCCGTCCAGCCCCCGGCCCCCGGACGGCCCCCCGGGCTCTCTGTCCAGCGGGGAGACCGGGGCTTCTTGGGGGGTCGGGCACCCCCTTTCCTGGGAGCCTCTGATTGACCGAGCACGGGGGATGCGGAGGGGGCGGGGCTGTGTGGGGGGCAGAATCAGAACCAGGGCCCCCTCCCCCCACCCGGAGGGCTCCGGGCCCCCCACCCGGGTGTCGCCCCCTGCGGCCCCCCCCCTCCGAGGGGCTCGGCCCAGCAGCCCCCCGGCCTGCCCTCGCTGGGCGGCTGGGACCCTCCGTCCCTTCCGGGGCTGACGACCCGCCCGTGACCCTGGGGACGTCCGTTCTCGGGGCGCTGGGGGGCGCGGGAGGAGCCGGGACCCCACGCCCGCCGGAGGCCGCGCCACAGACAGGGGGCCTCGCGACACGTGTGTGCAGGTTTGGGGTCGAGGGCGACGAGGCCTGGAGAAGGCGGTCCCAGGCCAAGCCCCGCTCCAGTGCGCGTGGAGCCTCGAACCCGGGGCTCCGTCAGAGGTAGGAGGTGCAGGAGCCCACGGGCCCCGAGGGCGGACAGTGACAGGCCGGAGGGGGGGCGCGTGAGGCTGGGGGGTGGGGCAGGGAAGACAGTCCTCGGCCCTCCCCGGTGCGTGCATCACAGAGCACAGTGTGGGGGCGCTCCCCAGCCCGGCACCCCACGGCACCCCAGAGCTGGGGAACGGGGGAGGGGAGGTGTCCACCAGCCACGGGGGCCGGGGGGCCCCGCCGTTCTCCGGGGGGCCATCCTCGGGGTCAGAGGGCGAGCATCGGGGACCCCAGGGGCCCCCCTGCCCGGCTGCCTCCGTCCCGCCTCTCGTGGGGCTCGGAGGGGGGCCCACGCCCAGCCGGCCGGTCTGAGGCCCCCGACAGGGAGCGCGGGGGCCGGCGGCCGCAGAAGCCCGCGGGGCGTCTGAACAAAAACCGGGGGAAACGAAGTCTCAGCTCCGGGCATCGGCCTGCGACGGGGCGGGAGCTGCAGAAGGCACAGGGCGGGCGGGGCCCGGGCGGCGATGGCGGCGGCGGGGAGGCGGGGGCGCCCCCGGCGCTACACCTGGCTGATGATCTCCCCGTTCTCCGGCACGAACACTTGCACCGGGGCCCCCTCCGGCGACCGGCGCAGCACGCACACGGTGGGCACCTGCCGGGCGGAAGCAGAGGGGAGGCGGTGAGCCCACGGGCGGCCGGGTCCTGGCACCTGGCAGCGGGCCCAGGGCACCCCCCCCCCCGCCGTCTTTAGGGTCCTCCTGGCGGCCCCGGCCGGGGTGGCTCAGTGGGCTAGAGCACATGTGTCAAACACAAGGCCCGCGGGCCAAAGCCAGCCCGCCAGGCCTTGCAATGTGGCCCGCACCGTGCTGTCATCACTGCACTCCGCTGTCAGTTTATGACATTGTCAGTTTATGACTGTTCAGTAAACCATTCGGCCCGCGATTTAGGCTGGATTTTAGATTTTGGCCCCTTCTCTGATTGAGTTCGACACCCCTAGGCTAGAGCATCAGCCGGCGGACCGAAGGGCCTCCCGGGCTCGGTTCCGGTCCAGGGCCTGGACCTCGGCGCAGGGCCCTCCCCGGTCCGGGCGCGCGCAGGAGGCAACCCATCGACGTGTCTCTCTCACATTGATGTTTCTCTCTCTCTCTCCCTCTCTCTGAAAATCAATGGGATCCCTGGCGGGTGTGGCTCCGTGGATAGAGCGTCGGCCTGCAGACTGAAGGGTCCCGGGTTCCATTCCGGAAAGGGCATGGACCTTGGTGGCGGGCACATCCCCAGTGGGGGGTGTGCAGGAGGCAGCTGATAGATGTTTCTCTCTCATCGGTGTGTCTAACTCTCTCTTCCTCTCCCCTCCGCTCTGTAAAAAATAAATAAATAAATAAATAAAAATGAATAAAATATATTTTAAAAATAAAATAAAACTCAGCGGGGAAATACTCTCGGGGGAGGATTTGAAAAAGACCCCGTGCTCCGCAGCCCCGGCCTGCCCAGGAGGCCGCCTCTCCCCGGGGACCATCCTTCGCCCACGTTCGCCGTCTGTGGGGCGTGCCCGGCACCCTGACCTCCTGCCCGCCCTCCTGGGCTCGGGCCTCGCCCCTCCCGGTCTGACAGGTTGGGGTGGGCGGGCCTGGGCCAGGGCAGGTCCCAGCTCGCAGGAGGGAGAACAGAGGGTGCGGCCGGACCTGGGCGGCGGCAGGCAGAGGGGGGCGGGGCCTGTGGGAATGGGGGTGCTGGTGCACCCCACTCTGCTCTGGGACCTGCTGGCCTGGGCGCCTTCTCTAGCTGGAGGCCTGGCGACCCTCCCCAGAGCCCCTCCCTCAACCATGGTCCCCCCTCACCGGGTCCCCCCCTGCCCCGGGTACCCCCTCCCTCTGTCCCCTTCCCCATGTCCCCCTCCCCCCTCACCCAGGCACCCTCCCCCAGGCCCCCTCACCTGAGTCCCCCCTCCCCCGGGTCCCCCTCCCCCCTCATCTGGGCCCCCCACACCTGTGCCCGGGCCCCCCCTCCCCCGAGTCCACCCCTCACTCAAGCCCCCTCACCTGCGCCCGGGGCCCCAGGCCGCGCCCGGGGGGCAGGCTGCGCACCCGGAAGGCGCCCTGGCGGTCCAGCGACTGGGGGCGGGCGCCCCGCAGGCGGACGCGCTCCTGCCAGCACTGCAGCTCCTGGGTGACGGCCGCGCGGCACAGGGCCCGGCCGGCCGGGCTGTCCTTGAGCGAGGGCGCCCGGGCCAGCCGGCCCCGTGGGCGCAGGTGCTGCTGCAGCTGCTGCAGCTGCTGGAGGCGCAGGGCCAGCCCCCCCTCCTCCTCCTCGGGGGCCCCCAGGTCCGGCTCCCCGCCCGGCGGCGGCAGGCGGCCCTCGGCCACCAGCACGTAGCGGCCGGCCGGGAAGGGGGGCGCGGCCGGGAAGGGGGGCCCGGGGGGCGGCGGCAGCAGCAGATTCGGGCGGGGGGCGGCCGGGGCCCAGCCCCCGCGGCGGCCCGGGGTCCCGGGCGGGGACAGTGGCCTCAGGGCGTACAGGTCCGGGCTGCTGCTGCCGGGGGAGGTGGCGTGGGACATGCTGGAGGAGCCCTCGGAGCCGCTGTCTTCAGAGCAGGAGTGGGGGGCGGGGGGCGGCCGCGGGGGGCCGCTCGGGGGCCAGCAGGAGCTGGGCACGGTCACCGTGTAGTGCGTGGGGCGGCGGCGGGGGCCTGCCCGGAAGGAGTCCATCCTGGGGGGGGAGACAGACACCTGAGCAGGGAGGGCACAGGCCAGGTCCTGGCGCAGATCTCCCCAAAGAGACGCCCTACAAACCCGGCCGGCCTGTGTGGCTCAGTGGTGGAGCATCGACCAATGAACCAAGAAGTCATGGTTCGGTTTCCAGTCAAGGGCACAGGCCCAGGTTGCGGGCTCCATCCCCAGTGAGGGGGGTGCAGGAGGCAGCCGGTCCATGATGCTCTCTTATCATGGATGTTTCCCTCTCTCTCTCTCTCTTTCTCTCTCTCTCTCTCCCTCTCTGAAATCAATAAAAAAAAGTAATTAAAAATAAAATAAAGCCGAAACCGGTGTGGCCCAGTGGATAGAGCGCCGGCCTGCGGACTGAAGGGTCCAGGGTTCGATTCCCGGCCAAGGGCATGGACCTTGGTGGCGCGCACATCCCCAGCAGGAGGCAGGCAGATGGCAGCTGATGGATGTCTCTCGCTCTCCTTGGTGTTTTTAACTCTCTCTTCCCTCTCCCTCCCTCCCTGTAAAAATCAATGAAATATATATTTTTAAAAATAATAAGTGAGAGGCCTCGCGGACGCCTGGCCTGTGGCTGCCAGGCCGCGGCTCAGCGTCTATGAGGTCCCTGGCCAAACGCACCCCCCACCCCACTCCGGCCCCTCCTGTCCAGGACCCGCCGCCCGACCGCGCGAGCTCCCGCCGGGGGTCCCCCCTTCACCTCAGCGCCGGCGCCTGGCCTCGCCGGCCCTGCGCGGTGGGGGTGGTGGGGGTGGCGGGGGCGCTGGCCCGGCCCTGCCTGGGCCCCGGGACGCCGCGGACGGGGCCCCCGGGGACGGAGGGGGGCTCGGGCAGCCACAGGCCGGGGGTGCTGGGCCCGTCCTGGGGCGTGGAGGCCGTGCTGCTGCGGAGAGAGCGGAGACGGGGGTCAGGGCGGGGATCTCGGGGTTCGGGGGCCCCCCCAAATCCCACCGGCCGCAGCCGGGGACCGGGGCTCTCCACCAGCACTGCCCCACCCGCCTGCCTCACCTGGACTCGCTGCTGGGGTCCGAGGACTTGGCCGGCTTCTCATAGGGCTGGTCCAGGCTGGTCTCCTTCCAGGGGCCGTTCTGGATGGGCGCGGGGTCCAGGGCCCCGGGCTCAGGGCCGGCGGGCGGCGGCCCCTCGGGGTTCGGGGCCTCGGACGCCTCTAGGGCCGGCTTGGGTGCCTGGGCTTCCTCTGCAGGAGAGAGGAGGCCGGTAACACAGCCGCCGGGGAGCCGGCCCGGCCAGGCCGTGGCTCAGACCCCGGCCAGTGCGGCTCCGCGGACAGAGCGCCGGCCTGCGGACTGAAGGGTCCCGGGTTCGATTCCGGTCAAGGGCAAGGACCTTGGTTGCGGGCACATCCCCGGTGGGGGGCGTGCAGGAGGCGGCTGATCGGTGTTTCTCTCTCATCGTGGATGTTCCTAACTCTTACATCCCTCTCCCTTCCTCTCTGTAAAAATCAATAATATATATATATATAATCTTTTTTATTTATTTATTTATTTTAATGACTTCTGGCCCTGGCTGGTGTGGTTCAGTGGATGGAGCGTCAGCCTGCGGACCGAAGGATCCAGGGTTTCATTCCGGCCAAGGGCACATGACCAGGTGGCAGGTTAGATCCCCCCTAGGAGGTGTGTGTGTGCAGGAGGCAGCCGATCCATGATTCTCTCTCATCCTTTCTCTCTTCCTCTTCCTCTCTCTTCCTCTCTGAAATCAATAAAAATGTATTATTATTTTTCTTTAAATAAAAGGACTTATTCTCGCGCCCGTTGGTTCGGCTCCATAGACCGAGCACTGGCCCATGGACAGAAGGGTCCTGGGTTCCATTGCCAGGGCACCTGTCTGATTTACAGGCTCGACCCCCAGTGTGGGGCGACCAGGAGGCAGCCGATCCATGATCCCCTCTCCTCATGGATGTGTTTCTCTCTCTCTCCCTCTCCCTTCCTCTCTGACATCAATTAAAAAAAAAAAAAATTTTTTTTTAATGATTTCTCCTTTGGGACGGACCCCCCCCCCCTGCAGCCCCGTTTTACTCCTGCCTCCTTCCCACCCCCTCCCCCTGCCCCACCCCGACGGCCTCTCCGGGCTCCCAGCTCCGCGTCTAACCTTTGCTCCTGCCGCTGCGTCTGAGCCCGCCCGCCCGCCCGCCCCTGTGCCTGCTCTTCTCGCCCCCGCCGAGCCCGCGTGCCAGTTCCTTATTGACTCAGGCACTCCCTGGGCGGGCCTGCACACCTCCCTCACCTTGAACCCCCACATCCCTGGGGCTCGTAGCCAGGGCTCCTAATCTAGGACTCCTGCTTCCGGCGCCCTGTGCCCTGCGCCCCGCACCCCGCACCCCGCGGGCAGGGACTGCCAGAGGGCTCTTCGGCTCCGACAGGTGCGCCTTGAAATAAAGGCCCCGGCCCCGGCCCATGAGGCTCAGTGGTTGGGCCTCGGCCTAGGAACCAGGAGGTCAGGGTTCAATTCCCAGTCAGGGCACAGGCCCGGGTTGCGGGCTCCGTCCCCAGGGTGTGGCCTGTGCAGGAGGCAGCTGGTCTGTGATTCTCTGTCATCGTGGATGTTTCTCTCCTTCTCCCTCTCCCTTCCTCCCTGAAATCCACAAAAAATATATATATTTAAAAAGGGAAAAAAAAAAAAAGAAAAAAAAAAAGCCCTGAATGGTGTGGCTCCGTGGATAGAGCGTCGGCCTGCGGACGGAAGGGTCCCGGGTTCGATTCCCGGTCAAGGGCATGGACCTTGGTGGCGGGCACATCCCCAGTGGGTGGTGTGCAGGAGGCAGCTGATGGATGTTTCTCTCTCATTGATGTTTCTAGCTCTCTCTCCCTCTCCCTTCCTCTCTTAAAAAAAAAAATCAGTAAAATGCATATTAAAAACAAAGAAAAAGGGTGCAGGACAGAGGCGGGAGGCCTGGGGCCGGGCAAGAGCTGACCCCGTTTCCTGTCAAAAGGACCCAGCGTCCAGAGAAAGCGAGGGCCATCTCCCTGAGCGGGGCCGGGCAGAGCCACCAGCGTCAGTCAGAGGGGCAGCCGCCTCCCCAGCTGCTCCCCGCCGCCCCCCTTCAGGCCTCGTCGTCGGCTGGGCCGCCCCCCCTGCAGGCCTCGTCATCGGCTGGGCCGCCCCCCCTGCAGGCCTCGTCGTCGGCTGGGCCGCCCCCCCTGCAGGCCTCGTCGTCGTCGGCTGGGCCGCCCCCCTGCAGGCCTCGTCGTCAGCTGGGCCGGAGTCTCCCCCGCACCCCCCAGCCTCACCCCCGGCCCCTCTCACCTTCCTCCAGGAGGAGCCCATCGGAGAGCGAGCTGTCGTCCGAGACGCTGAGTTCTGGGAGGACAGAGGCGGGAGAAGAGATGGGGGTGAGGAACCCCATCAACACCCACCCACATCCACAGGCACATGGGGGCAGCCGGCCTGCCCTGCCCCGCCCCCGCCCCTGCCCTGCCCCTGCCCTGCCCCTGCCCCTGCCACTGCCCTGCCCCTGCCCCGCCCCCTTCCTGGCGGGTCCCGCGGCTGCGTGTGAAACCGGCCCTGGGTGGGGATCTGGGACGTGGCGGTCAGAAAGGAAACCAGGTGGGGAGCTAGGACCCAGGACCGACTTCCGTTCTGGTTGGGCCTGGTGGGCTTGGGGTGGACGGGCACCCGCGGGTGAGGCTCCTGAATTCGCTCTGGGTCCGCCCGGGGGATGGGAGGGGGGCGGACTGAGACAGAAGAAGAAGGAAGGCCGAGACCGGTGTGGCTCAGTGGATAGAGCGTCGGCTTGGGGACTGAAGGGCTCCGGGTTCGATTCCGGTCAAGGGCATGGACCTTGGTTGCGGGCACATCCCCGGTGGGGGGCGTGCAGGAGGCAGCTGATCGATGACTATCTCTCATCGGTGTTTCTAACTCTCTATCCCTCTCCCTTCCTCTCTGTAAAATATCAGTAAAATACGTTTAAAAAAAAGAAGGAAGGAAGGAAGGAAGGGGACCCTGAGGAGCTGGGGCAGGTCTCGCTGGGCGTGGGGGAGGCAGCGGTCAGCGGGGTGCGCCCCCCCCCAGCAGCCCCCGGGCCGGCGGCCGGACGCACCTCGGCCCAGCGGCAGGCCGGCGGGCGGCAGGGAGCCACGGTGGCGCCGCTGCTCGCCCAGGCAGCGCTCCAGCGCCCGCAGCTTCTCCTCCTCCCGCAGCACCGCGTGCTTGCGCTGCCGCCGGGCCTGCCGGCTCAGCTTCTCCTCCCGGCTCAGGCGCCGCGAGGCCTCGGCGATCTGCAGCTGCAGGGCCAGCTCCTGCTCCAGGCTGCTCAGCGGGTCCTGGGGGGGTGGAGGGGAGAGGGAGAGAGGGAAGGTGAGCTGGGACACAGGAGGCCTGCAGTCACAGAGGACAGTCCTCCTCCTCCAGGCAGGCCTCCGAGATCTGCAGCTGCAGGGCCAGCTCCTGCTCCAGGCTGCTCAGCGGGTCCTGGGGGAGGGGGGGCGGTGAGCTGGGAACAGGAGACCTAAGGTCCCTGTAGTCACTGAGGACAGTCCTCCTCCTCCAGGCAGGCCTCCAGGTGCTCCCCCAGGGCGCTCTGCTTGTGCAGTGTAGTCAGGACCCTGGATCCCGGCCCTGGCCCGCCGTGTGGGGCAGAGGGTGGAGGGCCGGGAGGTGCCAGGAGCTAAGCCGTCGGCCAGAAAGGCTGCCCTGGGACCCACCCATGGCAGGCGGAGCCGGGCGGGGTTCACAGCCGAGTGGGGCACTCTCCCTCCTGACCCCGAAGGGCTGGGCAGGTGAGCCTGGAGGGGGGCGGGGAGGGGGAGGGCGGAGCCACCACTCGCACCCCAGGGACGGGCTGCCTCCGAGGACGGGCCACGCCCCCACCTGCCCAGGCCGGGACCTGCCTGAACAGGCGGCCTCTCCCTGGGCCAGCGGTTCCCTCTGCGCCCAGCCCCTGCCGCGGAGGCCAAATCCGGCCTCCCGGAGCGCCCGCTGTCCTGCTCCCGGGCCCCCCCCCCACGCCGCCCGCCACACCCCTGGTGGCTCGTCCTCGGAGCCAGCACCCATGGGCGTGGCGGGCGGCGACCCCGGCTCCGGGGAGGGCCCCGGGCCCGCCTCCTGCCCTCCAGGTGGGCGAGGGCCAGCGGGGACCGGACTGCTCACCTCCCCGTGCAGGGCCTGCGCGTCCAGCTGGTACGCCGCCCCGATCCTGCGCCGCACCTTCGGGGCCGTCTCCCCGGGTTTGAGCGGGTACTCGGCCGGCAGGACGCCCGTCAGCTCCTGGGGGGGAAGCGGGGTCAAGCCAGGCCCCTCCAATGCCCGGCCCGGCCCAGCCTAACCCTAACCCTGACACCTAACCTCTAACCCTAACCCCTGACCCCTAAACCTAACCCTAACCCTGACCCCTAACCTCTAACCCTAACCCCTAACCCTAACCCTGACCCCTAACCCTAACCCCTAACCCTGACCCTAACCCCTAAACCCTAACCCCTAACCTCTAACCCTAACCACTAATCCTAACCCTAACCCTGACCCTGACCCTGACCCTGACCCTGACCCTGACCCTGACCCTAACCCTAACCCTAACCCTAACCCTGTCCCCCCGGCTCTGCCCCCCAGTTCCCCCCAAACCCCCCAAGCCCTTCTCCAGGGTCTCACTGCCCCTGCCCTCTGACCCCCTTCAAGCCTCGCTCGCCCCTCTGAGCTGCCCCCTCTGTCTGCTGGGTCCCCCCACCCCCCTCACAGTCCTGCCCTCGCCACCCTGTCCCCCCACCCCCACCCCGTCTGACTGACAACACCCCCTTCCTCCGCCCAGGCTCCCAGGGCGACTGCGGAGGAGCCAGGCGGGGCCCTCACCGCCTCCCGCAGGCACAGCCGCCTCAGCTCCTCCAGGCAGGCCTCCAGCCGCTGCTCCAGGGCCCGCTGCTGCCGGCGCACCGCGTGGGTCAGCTCCTTCAGCGGGGACACCGGGCTGTCCGGGCCTGCGGGCGAGGGGCGCCCAGGGGGCCGTCAGAGCGGCCGGACCCCCCCCCCGGGGGACCGGTGCACTCACACGCGTGTACAGGCATGCACGTGCGGGTGTGCACGATGGGCTGCATGTGTGTGTGTGTGCACGTGTCTGTGCGTGCGCGTGCATGTGTGTGCGCACATGCACACGCGTGTGACCTCTCCTCTCTCGCCCGCTGCCTGCCTCAGCCCACAGGACACAGGGCGGAGTTTTCACCCCGGCCTCCCTGGCACCGATGCTGAGGGCGCACCAGGATCCAGACCAAGCGCCTCCCTCCGGCCAGAAAAACCGCCCAGCCCGGCCGGCGTGGCTCCGGGGCTGAGCATCGACCTGGGAACCAGGAGGTCAGGGTTCGATTCCCGGTCAGGGCACAGGCCCGGGTGGCGGGCTCCATCCCCAGTGGGGGGCGTGCAGGAGGCAGCCGGTCCGTGATCCTCTCTCCTCATGGATGTTTCTCTCTCTCCCTCTCTCCCTCTCTCTCTCTCTCTCCTCTCCCTTCCTCTATGAAACCAGTAAAAATATTTTTTAAAAAGGAGAAAAGCAGCACTGTCCAGCGCTGCTGACACGTCCCCTCCAGTGGAGGCACCCCCCTCCCCGGGCCCCCCGCCCTCCACCCCCAGCCCAGAGCACCCCCACCGGCCTCGCCCGGGGCTCGGACCTCGGGCCGCTCACCTGACTGCAGGATGACGCCGCTGTCGGTGTCGCTGACCTCGTCCTTGCTCTCCATGGCGGCCTCCCGGGACGGGCGCGGGGCAGGGCCACCCGGGCTGGGGCCTGTGGGCGGCCTGGCGGGTCCCAGCTGTCAGGAGAGTCACAGACACGCTGGGGTGACCCCCTGGTCCCAACGGGAGCTCAGGACGTCACCTCGAAGGCGGGGCGCGGGGGAGGAGCGGATGCGGGACAGACGGGGGGGTCTCTCAGCATGGGGGGAGGGGAGGGGAGGGTCTCCCCAGCACACCCGCCCCTGCCGCCTCCTCCTGGGTCCCCTCGCCAAGGGGGTGGGCAGCCGCGGTGGCCACAGAACCGCCGACCCGGTCAGTGTGGAGAACAGCAAAAGGCACCGACGAGAACAAGACGAAGGCCCGGCCGGCGGGGCTCCGTGGATGAGCGGCGACCTAGGACCCAGGAGGTCAGGGTTCGATTCCCGGTCAGGGCACAGGCCCGGGTGGCGGGCTCCATCCCCAGTGGGGGGCGTGCGGGAGGCGGCCGGTCCGTGACTCTCTCCTGATGGATGTTTCTCTCTCTCTTTCTCTCCCTTCCTCTCTGACACCAATAAACATGTTTTTAAAAAGTAAAAAAGGAGTGGCCGAAGCCGGTGTGGCTCCGTGGATAGAGCGTCGGCCTGGGGACTGAAAGGTCCCGGGTTCGATTCCGGCCAAGGGCATGGACCTTGGCTGCGGGCACATCCCTGGTGCAGGGGATGTGCAAGAGGCAGCTGATCGATGATTCTCTCTCATCGATGTTTCTAGCTCTCTATCCCTCTCTCTTCCTCTCTGTAAAAAAATCAATAAAATATATTAAAAAAAATAAAATAAAGTAAAAAGGAGTGGAGTCACACACAGGGGCGGTGTCTCGTGGGGCTCACGGCCCTTGCGGGGCCCCCTGTGCTCTGCCACGGAACGCCCAGGGGCACGAGGCCCACCCCGCCGCCCCCACGCCCAGCTGCCCGCCTTCCGGCCAGGCGTCCCGGTGCCGGAGCGTGCCCGACGCCTGGACCAGCTCCCTGCCGCCTACCGAGCCTAGGAGGCCCCTGCAGGGGGGCCGGGGAGCCCCGGGTGCGTGGCAGGGCGGCGTGGCATGGCGTGGCAGCCGCTGGGGACAGCGAGATCGCCCGCCTCTGCCTCCCTGGGGCTGTGAGCACAGGGCAGCCCGGTGGGTGCTGTCCCCGCTGGGTGTCAGCCGGCCCGGCTGGCTCCAGTCGGCAAAGCAACACCTGTCACCGCCCCCTCCTCGAACCCACAGCCTGGTCGGGGTGCAGCTGGGCTGTGGGGCGGGGCGGGGCGGGCGGGGCGGCCGAGGGAACCAGCCACCTCCACACTGAGTCAGTGTGAAGCAACAACAGCTCCGCCAGGTCCCGCAGTTTCTGTCTGGAGCTTATCCTGCTCCCCAGCCGGGACACGGGGGCGGGGGGGGGGGGGGACGCAGGGCAGGGGGGCCTGGGGCTGCCTTCCTCGGGCCCCCAGGGGAGAAAGCGAGAACCGAGCCAGGCAGAGAGAGGGGCGGGGACTGTGCTCAGGGCCCCGCTCAGCCTGTGGAGGCGGAGGAGTGGAGAGAGAGCTTTGGGGGGCCCTCACACACACCGGGGCTCACCCCAGTGCACGGGGAGCTGCCGTCCGAACCCTGCGCCCCGCGCCCGGCCCTCGGCTGTCCCGGGCACATGAGGTCTTTGCAAACCGGCCCCGAGTCAGACGGTGCCCACGTCCTGGGGGTGGGGGGGGTGGGGGGGGCCTGCACCCCGTGCATCCTCCCTGAGAGCACGAAGGGGGACGGGGGGCACAGGGGGGCAGGGGAGCACCCCCTCCCCCCGCCAGGGCCCAGGCAGGACCGGGTGCGAGGAGCGTTCACTCGTCACACCTGCTCATCAATGATTAACCAGGAAGGAGCTGCCGGGAGCTGTGCCGCCCAGGGGGGCCCGTCCCAGGATGGGGGGTTCCGGGAGGGGTGAGGCAGGCCTCTCGCCAGTCGCGGGGTCAAGGGGGAGGCACTGGCCTTGGGGGGTCCCAGCCGGACGCTGAGCCCACTGAGGGCTCCGGGTTCGAGCCTGCGCTCCCCTGGAGAGCCGCCCCGCCCCGGGGGCCTCCTTTCCCTCCAGGGCAGGGAGCAGAGGAGACGGGGTCTGACCCCTGACCCCGGCCCCTCCGACAGAGCCCTGGAGCCCCCTCCCCCTGCAGGGCCGGCGCCTGGGGCCTCGGGCTCTGTGCCTCCTCCCCACACAGGCATGTCCTGCCCTCGGACCCTCAGCCTGTCCGGGGCCCAAGCAGCAGTCCGTCCGCCTGCCCGCCCGCCTGCCTGCCCGCCCGGCCGGCCGAACAAGGTCCCCGGAGAAAGGCAGAGCCCCGAGGGGGGCGGGCAGGGACCCTGCACCCCTCAGGCCCAGCCCCGGGGGGCCTCGCTCTCCCTGTGCCCGGAAGCAGGTCCCGGGGGGGCCTCCGGCCGGCGTGCCCCTCCTCCTGTGAGACTGAGGGCTCCCAACTACAGGGACAGCTCCCCATGGGCCCCCCGAGTCCCCCAGCCCGGTCGGCTGCAGGCCGCAGGCCGCGGGGGGAGAGGACGGGGTCCTGGCCACTGCCCGGCCGCTCCCGGCCCCCAGGCCCCGCTCCGCCCTCACCTGCTCCGGCGGTGCGTCCGAGTCCGGGAGCCGAGACGCAGCCCCCATCCCCGGTCAGGGGGCCCCTCGGCCGTGCATGTCACACCCGGGGTCTCCCAGCCACGGGGCGGCCTCCTGCGCGGCCTCGGACCTGCTCTGGCTCCCGGTCCCCACGCCCGGCCCAGCCCGGCCGCCCGGCCCCTCCCCCCCGCGGCCGCCCTGAGCCAGGAGCCTGTTGGGACTTGAGTCGGAGGGAGGAGCAGGGAGCCGTCCCTCCCGGAACAGTCCCGCCCGGGCCGCCTGCTCGGCAAGGAGAGGGGACCGCCTGCACCCCCTGCCCCCCGAATTCCCCAGGGAGGGCTCCTCCACCCACAGGGGGCAGCCGGGACCACCCTGCTGAGCCGAGAGGGGCCCCTCGCCCTCCTGCCCTGACCCGGACTCCTCCCTGGGGGGGTCACTGCCCTCCCGGACCCCCGTTTCCCTCTCTGAGGCACACACGCCCCCCCCGAAGCGGGGTGCAGGGCCCCCATCCACAGGGAGCAGCAGCAAGAAGCTCACATACGTTAGCGGCGAGCCCCCCCTGCGTGCTGGCTCACCCCAAAACCTCAGGAAGGCCCCAGCCGGTGCGGCTCAGTGGATAGAGCGTCAGCCTGCAGAGTGAAGGGTCCCGGGTTCGATTCCTGCCAAGGGCACAGGCCCGGGATGGGGGCTCGATCCCCAGTGGGGGGCGTGCAGGAGGCAGCCGATCCATGGTTCTCATCATGGATGTTTCTATCTCTCTCTCCCTGCCCCTTCCTCTCTGAAATCAATAAAATATATTTTAAAATAAAAATAAAAAACACTCAGGAAGGCTCTGGGGGCCCAAGAAGGACAGACTGTCCCCACTTTTTAATTGCTTTTTTAAGCCCTCACCTGAGGATGTGTTCTTATTGATTTTTAGAGAGAGAAACATTGATCGGTGGCCTCCCAGGGGACCAGGGATCAAGCCCGACACCAGGGCACCTGCTCCAACTGGGACCCGAACCTGCGACCCTTCGGTGCCCGGGACGCTCCAACCATAGAGGCCCGGCCAGGGCGGCCCCTGCCCTTCCCCCCTGACCTCCCCCGGAGGCCGGCCATCGTCCCTCAGCGGGGTCCACGGGCACTGAACCCCGATCCCAGCCCTCCCCCACCGGAGGCCACTGTGACCTCTAAGCCCACTCCCTGACCACGGAGGACGGAGGCCGCCCCTCCGGGAGCCCGCTGGCCCTCCGGCAAACACCGCTGGAATCCCGGCTATGCCGCCGCGGGCCGCGGGGTGAAAGGTCGAGGATTCAGGCTCCCTCGGCTCTGAAATCCCCGTCCGTCTCCACCCCTGAGACCTGGCCTCTCCCGGGTAATCAGCAACCCCCCACCACCCCACTGCGCCCAAACCCCACCCCGAGGAGCAGAGGGCAGGGCCTGGACCGGAGCCCGGCCCCGGGGCCCACCTGGGCAGCTGGAGGGAACGCCCCGACCTCAGTGGGGTACCCCCCCCCAGCCTCCTCACTTTCCCAGAAAACCAGGCGGCGGTCAGAGCGCCGACCTCAGAGGGCCCTGGGGCCTGAGGCAGCCTTGCCCCTCACCCGGCCCCAGGCCCCCAGCCCCGTGGGACCCGGGACCTGCCTGCCGGCCGGCCGGCGCCCCATCCAGTCACCGGCACTACAGCCAGGCCTTCCCCACCGCCTGCTCCGGGCCTGGGGCGGGCGGGCGGGCGGGCGGACGGACGGACGTCTGGGTCCCCGCGCCCCAACCTCTGGGTCTCCACACTGCGCCCCCTCCCTGGGATCCTGGCACCTCCACAGAGCTCCGTGTGTTTTTGTTTTGTTAGTCCTCACCCCGAAATACTTTCCCGCGGATTTCTCAGAGAGAGGGAGAGACAGAGAGAGAGAAGCATCAACGAGAGAAGCACATGGATGGGCTGTCTCTTGCACGCGCCCCGGACCAGGGCCTGGGCCTGGGAGCAGCCTGCAACCGAGGTAACGGGCTCCTGGCGGGAATGGAGCCCGGGACCCTCAGTCCGCATGCCGGCGCTCTATCCACTGAGCCACACCGGCCAGGGCTCAACATGGCCTCGGAAGGCTCCCCCCTCCCCCATCCCTCCACCCCTCCCCCAGAGCAGGTGACGGAGAAGTCAGAGCTGCCCCGGGAGCTCCCCAGCCCCCTCCCCTCTGACCCCCCTGCCCCCGCCCCTACACCCCCCCCCCTCACCCTCACATTCCTGCATGTGTCTCAGCAAACAATGCGAGCCCAGGTCCCCAGAGCTGACCAGCCCTGCTCCCCGGGCGGGCAGGGGCAGAGGCAGAGGCGGAGGCCGAGGGGCCCACAGGGGACAGCCCCCACCCCAGTGGGACCTCAGCCCTTCCGCCCCCAGCCCTCCACCCCCTCGCCCCCCGCCGGGTCCCCACATTCTTCCCCCTCGGAGAGCAGCTGGTTGACTTTGCACGTTCCTGCCATCCTCCCTCCCCCACCTCGCCCATCCCCCAGCTCCAGGTGGGAGCCGAGGGAGGGGAGTTTCTGGAACCCGCAGCATTCCTCGGATGCATAGCAACACCAGGAGAATCCCTGGAGGGACCCGCCGCACGGAGACGCCGTCCACCGCGCAGCACGCCCGCCAGGCACGTGCTGCTGCGCGGACGGGATGCGGGATCACCCGGGGGCCGGGCCAGGACGCGGGGCGGGTTTGTGGGCCAGGGTCTCCGGCGGCCGGCACCGCCCCGGGGCCTGCAGCTGGGCGGCTCCGACCGGCGGCGGGGCCCCAGGTCCGGCCTAGCCCGGCTCTTTCCCACCATCCCCCGGTTCAGGACCCCCTGCCTCCGGGGACTCCCTCCCCGCTGCTCCCTCAAACGCACGGGCAGGGGAACCCCACACCAGCCAGCTCGGCCAAAAACGGGGTGCGCAGACGGAGGGGCACACCAGCTGCCCACCACGCCCGGGCCCCCGGGTCTCCGTCTGTCTGTCTGTCTGTCCTTCCATTCAAAACACCCAGGGAGCCCCGGCCGGCTGGGCTCCGTGGACAGAGCGTCGGCCTGCGGAATGAAGGGTCCCGGGTTCGATTCCTGGTCAGGGCACATGCCCGGGGTGCGGGCTCGATCCCCAGTGGGGGGCGTGCAGGAGGCAGCGGATTCTCTCTCGTCGTGGATGTTTCTATCTCTCCCGTGGATGTTTCTATCTCTCCTTCTCCCTTCCTCTCTGACATCAATAAATATTTTTTAAAAATGCGCAGGGGAGGTGGGCACGCCAGGGGCTGGCGCAGACCTCAGGGGCAGGGCTGGGCACCCCACAGCTGCCTGAACCCCATCAGAGAACTAGCAGCTGACCCCCTCCCCCCCCCCCCAGGAGACCTCGCTGCAGACCTCCCCGCCTGAAGGAAAAGCCCAGCCCACACCCCCCGCGGGCCGCTCCCCAGGACCAGGCTCGGCCCCGGGGTGTCTCCGGATGCGCAGACCCCAGTCCTTCGGGGCCGGGGCCGGGCTGCTCGCCAGCCGGGCCGCCTCCGGGGCGCCCGGACCCCCCAGGAATGAATGAACCGCCCGGGGTCCGCGAGGGGGCCGTGAGGCCAGTAGCCGGGGCGCAACAGGCCCGGACCCCGCAGGCCCAGGGGCGCGGGGGGCAGGGAGGACGCCCCGTTCCTCTCCCCTCTCCTCCCCTCCCACCGGGAGAGGGGTTCGCCTCCCGCCGGCGATGGTGGGGGACGGGGGCCCCCCCGGCCGGAGACGCGCGCCCTGGAACCAGACGCGGCTCCGCTGAGAAGCCCTTTGTCCGTCCGCCGCTCCCCTCCCCCGCGCCCTCCGCGTCCCGGCGCCGGGGCCGCGGCCCCTTTGTCTGGCGGCTGCCGAGGCCTCCCGGAGCCCGGCCGGGGACCAGGGGACCGGGGGGTGCAGGGGGGGTCGGGGGAAGGCGGAGGCGCCGGGCACGGGAGCGCGGGGCGGGACCCCGGGATCTCCAATCCCCCCCCACCCCGCAGGGCGCATCCCCCGTCTCCTGGGGGGGGCCCCGCCGCGGAGCCGAGGGAGGGGGTTCAGGGGCCCATCCCTCCACCCCCTCCAGTCTGGGGGCCCCGGCTCCCCCTTACCTGTCCCCGCAGCAGCGGCGCCCGCGCCCCGGTCAGGCCCCGCGCGCCCCGGCCGCCGCCCCCGCGCCCCGCGGCCCCCGGCCCGCCCCGCCCGGAGGAGCCCCCGGGATCGCCGGCCTTCGCAGCATCCCCGGCGCTGCCGACCCCGAGGCGCCGTCCCCGGGGCGGACCACGCCGCGGAGAGGGGGGGGCGCGCGCACCGGGGGGCCGGGGACCCCGCCCCCGAGCCGGGCGGGGCGCGTCTGGCGCGGGGAGGGGGCCCCGGGGGCGGGCGGGCTGCGCGGACCCCAGTTCCAGGGACCCGGCCGGACCCCCTGAACCCGGATTGCGGGCTCCCGAGCGCCAGGCCCCCCCGCGCGGCGGGTTCCCGCGGCCCCGCGTCCGCGCCGCCCTCGTCCTGGTCCGCGCGCTCTGGCCGGCCTGGCGGGGCCGCTGCGTCTCCCGGACCCGGGGCGGGGCGGGCAGGGAAGCGGGGGGATTGCGGGGGCGCCCCAACCCTCAGGCAGGCCCCTCCCGGCTCCCGCGGGCCCCGCGAGCCCGTAGGGCCCCCCTCCTCTCCGCCCGGCTCTGCGCGCCACGTGCCGCGCCCGCCCACCGTTCATTCATTCATTCCTTCCCGGCGCTCTCTGATCGCCTTGGCTCAGTAACCGGCTCAGGTTCACCCCCGGTGCCCCCCAACCCTCTCCCCCACCCCCACCCCACCCCAACCCCAACCCCTACCCCCACCCCCACACTGATCCAGTGGCGATAGCGTCCGTGAGGGCAGGGCTGTAACCCGGGCGCAGAGGGGCGGGCCCAGCCTGGCGCGGGAGGTGGGGATGGATTTGGGGAGATTTGAGGGGGGGGGATTGGGGGAGATTGGAGAGGTTTGAGAGGGATAGAGGGGATTAGGGAGGTTTGGGGGGGTTGGGGGGGGTTGAGGGGGGATTGGGGAGGTTTGAGGGGATATTGGGGGGATTGGGGAGGTTTGAGGGGGGATTGGGGAGGTTTGGGGGGGATTGGGGAGGTTTGAGGGGGGGAATTGGGGGGGATTGGGGAGGTTTGAGGGGGGATTGGGGAGGTTTGAGGGGGGGAAATTGGGGGGAATTGGTGAGGTTTGAGGGGAGCCACCCAGCACGGGAGGTGCAAACGCTGCCAGGCAAAGCGGGTGCTGAGAGCCGCAGGGTGATGCCAGCCGCTGTGGCTCAGGGGTGGAGCAGCCACCTAGGAACCAGGAGGTCAGGGTTCGATTCCCGGTCAGGGCACAGGCCCGGGTTGCGGGCTCCATCCCCAGTGTGGGGCGTGCAGGAGGCAGCCTGATCCATGATTCTATCTCACCATGGATGTTTCTATCTCCTCTCCCTCTCCCTTCCTCTCTGAAATCAATAAAAAATATATATATATTTAACAAAAAAAACACACACACACAAAAGCTGCAGGATTCTCGGGTGTGGAGGGCGGGGCACAGGAGTGGAAGGTGGGAGCCGGGCAGGCCAGTGGGGGTCCAGGTTGTGCATGGAACTAAGGGGAGGGGCTCGCTCACGCCCGCCCCGCCCGCCCCGCCCTCCCCAGGATCCCGGCTTCCTCTCTAATGTGTACACAACCGCCTGTGGCTAGCTAAGGATGCAGGATTTTTATCCTGAACCAGGAGGGAATTATATGTATATATATATATATATATATATATATATATATATATATATATATATATATATATATAATTAGAGGCCTGGTGCATAAATTCATGCACCAGTGGGTCCCCTTGGCCTGGCCTGCAGGATCCGGCTGAAACCACCTCTCCGACATCCCCCGAGGGGTCCCGGATTGCGAGAGGGCGCAGGCCAGGCTGAGGGACCCCATGGGTGCACAATCGGGGGCCAGGGAAGGACATGGGAGGGCTCCAGGGCATGTCCTGCCCATCTCAGTCCCGATGGGCTGGGCCCCAGCAGCAAGCTAACCTACCGGTTAAAGTGTCTGCCCCCTGGTGGTCAGTGCACATCATAGCGAGCAATCGAGAGGCTTTAGCATATCGTTAACATGTTACACTTTAGTGGAACGGACACTTAGCACGTTAGGCTTTTGTTACATAGGATAGGATTGGGAAGGCTGACATTGGAACTGCAGGGTGGGCTGGCCGGCAGGCCCCCGGCCCAAGGGAGAGGTTCGGGTGAACTCCAAAGGTAGTCGGTGAGCAGGATTCTCTCTTCATTCCAGGAGGTCAGTCTTGTTTATTTTAAGACATTTGACTGATTGGGCAAGGCCCACCCATAGGATGGAGGGCAATCTGCTTTACTCAGAGCCCATGGTTCATTTTTAAAATTTAAAAAAAAATTTTTAAAATGTATTTGTGTTGATTTCAGAGAGGAAGGGAGAGAGGGAGAGAGGAAGAGAGAGAAACATCCATGATGAGAGAGAATCATGGATCGGCTGCCTCCTGCACGCCCCCCACTGGGGATGGAGCCCGCAACCCCGGCCTGTGGCCTGACCGGGAATCGAACCCTGACCTCCTGGTTCCTAGAACAACGCTCAAACTCTGAGCCTCCCCAGCTGGTGAGGATCAGTGGTTGAGTGTCAACCACGTTGAGGGTTGATTCCCAGTAGGGGGCGTGCTGGAGGCAGCTGATCCATGATTCTCTCTCATCATGGATGTTTCCATCTCTCTCAAATAAAAACATATATTTACATATATTTTATTGATTTTTTTTTTTTTTACAGAGAGGAAGGGAGAGAGATAGAGAGCTAGAAACATCCATGAGAGAGAAACATCCATCAGCTGCCTCCTGCGCACCCCCCACTGGGGATGTTCCCGAAACCAAGGTCCATGCCCTTGACCGGAATCGAACCTGGGACCTTTCAGTCTGCAGGCCGACGCTCTATCCACTGTGCCACACCAGTCAGGACTAAATATATATATATATATATATATATATATATATATATATATATATATATATATATATGTTTTGTTTTGTTTTTTAAAGGAGCCATCACCCCCTGATGACTGACTGGGTCCCAGAGATGACAGGAGCGAGACTCACTCTGATGCATGAGTGACGGGAGGGGGGACTTTGGAAATTGGGGAGCCCTGGCCAGACAGCCCTCGGGGCAGGTGAGGGGGGCTGACTCACGGGCACCGGCCCTGGGGGTGCGAGGGGGGTGAGTCACAGGCAGACCCGCCTGCGGGGAGCAGGCTGACTGCACAGGAAGAGGCGGAGTGGGGATCCCCGGTGTCTGGCCCGGAGTCTCGGGGAGATGCGCTCCCGGGGGGAGGTCCGGGATGGGGTCCCCGGAGGTGGCCGGGGGCCTCGGGGAAAGCTCCCGTGGGACCCTCCGGGGGTGAGGTCCGGGATGGGGTCCCCGGAGGTGGCCGGGGGCCTCGGGGAAAGCTCCCCGGTTTGGTTTCCTCTGGGAGGAGAGGTCTCCACAGCCAGGCTTCTCTTTATGCTAATCCTCCCCCGAGAATATTTTCCCACTGATGGTTCTTTTACTTTTTTAATATATTGTACTGATTTTTTTTTTTTTTACCGAGAGGAAAGGAGAGGGAAAGAGAGTTAGAAACATCTGATGAGAGAGAAACACCCATCAGCTGCCTCCTACACGCCCCCCACTGGGGATGTGCCCACCACCAAGGTCCATGCCCTTGACCGGAATCGAACCCGGGACCCTTCCGTCCGCAGGCCGGCGCTCTATCCGCTGAGCCACACCAGCCGAGGCCCCAGCTGGGCTTCTGAGAGCTGCCGGTCTGCCTGGCACACACCGGGGAGGGACACACCGGGGAGGCCCCCCCCCCCCCCGCCAGCCCCTGCCCTGGGCCCCTGCTCACGCCCTCAGCCTGGGGCCCGGCAGCGGGCCAGGCTGGCACCAGCCCAGCTCGCTCACCCTCCCCTGCCCCCCACCCCCCACGGGTGAGGAACTGGGTTCTCCTGGGCCCAGACGTGCCCTGGCCATGCCCTCGGCGGCGAGACGCCCGTGGGAAACCCCAGAGTGAGCCGAGCCGGGCCCCTTCCTCTCCTGACCGCATCCTGCAGCCCATGGCGGGCAGGGGGGCAGGGGGGCAGGGGGAGGGGCAGTGCGGTCAGGGGGGCAGGGGGCAGGGGGGCAGGGGGGCAGGAGGGGAGGGGCAGGGGGGCAGGGGCCAGGAGAGGAGGGTGGCAGGGGGTCCTGGGGGAGGGTGATAAGGGGGCAGGGGGAGGGGAGCAGGGGGCAGGGGCAGGGGAGGAGAGGGGACTGGAGGGAGGGTGCGGGAGGGAGGGGGGCAGGAGGGCGCTGCCAGCCAGGGAGCCGCAGGGCCGAATGCCTGGGAGCCACTCCACTGCTGGGAGCGGGAGTGGGGGGGGGGGGGGAGAAAGACCACGAACCCAGACCGGAGCCAGCCCAGCACCGCCTGCTCCTGGGGGAGTCTGGGATGAAGAGTGTTGCATTGGGGAGGGGGGAGGCGGGAGCAGGCACCTCACTGACAGTCATTTTCAGAGCCGCGGGGAGAGACTCCTCAGCCCGGTCTGTCTGGCACCTGCTGGGGGCAAACCACAGCCTCTGCCCAGATGTGGGGCAGCCGTTTGGGGGCGGGGGCGGGGGCTGCACTTCCAGCTTTGCTGTGTCTGCGACCGGCCGGAGCCCTCGGGTCTGACCACCCCGGCCCCACCCCCGTCCCCACCCCGCCCCCAGCCCTGCCGACCTCGTCCAGTGTGTGCTGTTCACATCCTCCTCTCACCCCCAGCCTGGGCCCCCCTTCCTGTGCCCCCGTCACTGAGGCTGGGGCCCCATGGGAGGGGGGTGCGGGAGGCGTGTGGCAATGGCCTCGGAGCGAACGGCACCCTCACTCGCTCTCTCCCAGGCCGGCGGGGGCCGAGTCACCCGCCCGCTCTGCCAGCCTGCCACCCCCCTGAACTCCCCAGATCACTCAGCACCGGCCCGGTTCCCACACGGCGCCGAGGGAGCTGGGGTCAGGGGCGAGGAGGAAGCCCAGAATGAGTCAGAGAACCAGCTCACACCCCTGCCAGCGTGCCCAGGTGCCGGGTGCCCAGGGCTGACCTTTCGTGACCCAGCCCGGCTCCTCCCTCTCTCTCTCTCTCTCTCTCTCTCTCTCTCTCTCTCTCTCTCTCTCTCTCTCTCTCTCTCCTCTGGTGTCTGGTGATAACGGGGACAGGGGGGGCAGGGGCGGCTGGAATGGATGGTCCCGGAGACCCGTCCTGGGCCGGGTCTGCCCACACACCGCAGCTCACCAGAACTTTCCAGAACCCAGTTCCTTTCCTCCGAGAGGCTCAGGAGGCTGGGAGTTCCCACCCCCGACTCCCCCGACTCGGGGCCCAGGATTGTGAAAGGCCCTGGAAATGGAAAGCTCAGCCCGGCCGGCGTGGCCCAGGTGCTGAGCATTGACCTGTGAGCCAGGAGGTCAGGGTTCGATTCCCGGTCAGGGCACAGGCCCGGGTTGTGGGCTCCATCCCCAGTGGGGGGCGTGCAGGAGGCAGCTGATCCAGGATTTGCTCTCATCATGGATGTTTCTCTCTCTCTCTCCCTCCCCTCCTCTCTGAAATCAATTATATATATATTTTTTTAAATTTATTTATTTATTTATTTATTTTTAAAGAAAAAGCTTATAGAACATTGCGAGACTAAAAAAGTGGAGGTGGGGGAAAGGATGTGAAATCTTTTTATTTTTCCCTAAATATATTTCATTGATTTTTTTTTTTTTCTTACAGAGAGGAAGGGAGAGGGAGAGAGAGTTAGAAACATCCATCAGCTGCCTCCTGCACACCCCCCACTGGGGATGTGCCCGCCACCAAGGTCCATGCCCTTGACGGGAATCGAACCCGGGACCTTCCGTCCGCAGGCCGGCGCTCTGTCCACAGAGCCGCACCGGCCGGGGCTGTGTGCCTTTTTATAAAACGGGCAGGAGGCCGTCCGCCGCCGTGGTGTGTCGTATCGTTCCACGTGAAGACACGGCTCACCGCCGCCCCTGCGCCAGGCCCAGCGCGGGGCAGGCGTGGGTCGGAGGAAGCAGGCTTGGATCGGGGCCGCGGGTCCTGAGCCCAGACGCGCCGAGCGGGTCAGGGACGCAGCTGGGAGCTGATCAGGCAGCACCGAGAGGAAAAAAACACCAAACAACAGAAACGCCGCTCCAGACCGGAAAGAGCGAGAGACACTTTGTGTCGGCGGCGCTTACAGACCCAGAGAGAGCAGTGCCCGGTATACACCCTCCGCGCGCCTGGGACTTCAGAGGCCACGCTGGTCGCCTTCTCCAAGGTGTGGTTTCCCAGTCTCTCTTCACATTTGCATGACCCTGGGGCACAGAGCCCTTCGAGAACGGCCTCCGTCTGACCGTCTGACTGAGGAGGTGAGGTGTGAGATTCCTGGGGCCCTGGCTGTAGATACACTAACTTCTTTCTTTCTTTCTTTCTTTCTTTCTTTCAATATATTTTATTGATTTTTCACAGAGAGGAAGGGAGAGGGAGAGAGAGTTAGAAACATCGATGAGAGAGAATCATCCATCCGCTGCCTCCTGCACGCCCCCCACTGGGGATGTGCTGCAACCAAGGTCCATGCCCTTGACCGGAATCAAACCCGGGACCCTTCAGTCTGCAGGCCGGCACTCTGTCCACTGAGCCAAACCGGTTTCGGCTAACTTCTTTCTTGAAAAAAAATTTTTTTAATTGATTTTAGAGAGGAAGGGGGAGAGAGAGAGAGAGAGAGAGAGAGAGAGAGAGAAACATCCATGACGATGGTAGCAACCATACTTGGGTAAAAATTGCTGTTTAATATTTTAACCTTGCTGTTTTGGATTCTTTTTAAATAAATATATATATATATATATATATATATATATATATATATATATATATATAATTGATTTCTTACAGAGAGCAAGGGAGAGGGAGAAAGAGTTAGAAACATCGATAAGAGAGAAACATCCATCAGCTGCCTCCTGCACACCCTTCACTGGGGATGTGCCCGCAACCAAAGTCCATGCCCCCGACCGGAATCGAACCCGGGACCCTTCACTTTGAAGGCTGACGCTCTATCCACTGAGCCAAGCCAGTGGTTAGGGCTGTTTTGGGTTCTGTCCTCATTGAAAAGTTATTTTGATTTTCTGAACGTACGTGTGACTGAACACTCCCTCCCTGGCTGGCGGTTCGAATGTCCCAGTGACTGTGATCGATCTCACTGGTCACGGAAGACATTCTCCGGAGACCCGGACAGATCAATGATCCTGAATGGCCCCGCAGCTACAGATAACGGGTTTCGGCGGACTCGGGGGTCCCGGAGTCAGAAGAGCACACGTTAGCTACAGGGAGTGCCTTCCTGCTGACTCAGGGTCCCAGAATCTGGACCTCACACTTATTCTAAAGGGCCTGGTGGACCCGCTAAGGATAACGTGTTCCGTAGACTCAGTGGTTCGGGGATAACTAAGTTGCTCAGATTCTGCTTCTGTGAAAACGCTTTTTCACGAAACAGGTTCCTCATTCCAGACCCAAAGGTGTAATCGATGCCTTTTTAGTGACATTCTGCCCATCAAGCCAGAGGCGGCGAGCCGTTCGGGGCTGCGAGGTCTGGAGCCCTTCTGCTCCCTCCTAAGCCGCCGGCTTTTAATAGATGAATTAAAAGGATTTTTTTTTAAAGTCCCTAATTGGACTTTTTGGGCCGTCCTTTGTAAGATGGCGGTTACATCACAACAGTGAGAGGGGATCGCAGATCGGCTGCCTCCTGGGGATCGAGCCCACACCCTGGGCATGTGCACTTGACCAGGAATCGAACCCTGACCTCCTGGTTCCTAGGTGCTGGCTCAACCACTGAGCCACGGGGGGCTGAGCGGCTGGAAGGGACCCCCGCCCCCCAGGCCTGAGCCCTCGGGCAGGAGAGAGCCGGTTGGCCTGGCTCCTGTTTCCCCCCCCCCCCCCCCCTGCACCCTCAGGCTCAGGCTTGCCTCCCTTGGGGAAAATTCCTGAGTTCCTTTAGGGCAAATCCTCTTAACTCAAAAGTCCCCTGAACCCCACAAAATGAAAGGCCAGGGTGCAAAGCAACAAGCATTTATTCGAGATCAAAAGGGGAGCAGATTCTGGAAGCACCCGCTCAGGCAGAAGCCCAAAGGGTGCCGGGCTTAGGAGGCCAAGGCCAGGGGCATTTCTGAGAAAGCGGAGGGGACAGGAGCATCCAGACAATCACAGCGACCCTCCTTCTAAACAGCGTTTTCGTTTCCAGTCCCGAAACCACAGCGTTCTTTTGTTATCTTTACCAACAGCTCTTAAGAGATACAAGGATGCTGTCTGTTACCTTTGCAGCTAGCTCTTAGGGACAGATACAATGTTGCCACTTTGCAACTAGCTCTTAGAGATACAATGTTGCCGCCAGCCCAGCCCAAGGGTTCTTTTGCCGGGTTTTAACATGGAAAGGTTTGAGGCATAAGAACGGCCAAGGAAGTTCCTCTGGAGACCACCTCTGACTTCACTATGAAGTGATTCCATTTATACAGGGTTTTTTTTTGTTTTTTTCACAAACACTGAATTTCCAAGGCCCCCCCCCCCCACTTGCCCCTCCAAACCTCAAAGGCGGGCGCCAAAGGCTGAGAAGCGGGTAACCCCACGCACCTGCCCGGGCAGTCCCAGCACCCACAGCAGACAGAGCCCGACGCCCAGGTGAACCCCGCAGGGCACAGCCCCCCTTTGAAGTGACACCTGGCCAGCTGGCAGGTGCCCTTGCATCTGCGTATTGTTTTTTTGTTGTTGTTGTTGTTTTTTCTCTGTGACCTTCAACACGGGAAACAAACGTCCTTTAAAATAAGAAGAAGAACCGGCAGGCGGCCGCTGGCTTCAGGACTGCTCCGCCCACGGTGGGGGGGGGGGGCGGGCATGGCCCCAAATCCTCAGGGGCCTGAGGCCAACCTCAGGGGCCCCGTGGAGTGTGGTCTGACCCCCCAGTTCAGCCGCCTCCTGACACTCATGTCACTGCCGCTGCTCAGCACAGAGGCGAGGCCTGAGGGCCGGCGGGCGGGGAGGCACCCCGAGACCCCGGTTCCTGGGGTCCCAGGTGAATCCACGGACCAGGGCCCCGCTTCTGGGGAAACCCATCCCTGGGCGGCGATGCGGGGCCAGTTGGTTCCCAGGGTTTGGGGAACTTTGAAAGCGAAAATCTGAATTAACGGTGACTCATGACGGGGCCACGGCGCCAGAGATGACACCCAAAGGGCGGCCCGTTCCCACCGGCTGGAGGTTTTTGGCGTTTTTTTTTTCTTTGAGGGATCCCCTGTCTGGTGTGTTTCTCAGCAGACGGTGGCTGTTGGAGGGGCCAGAGACGCGGCAGCTGGAGACGG
Organism: Pipistrellus pygmaeus; assembly: GCA_949987585.1. Classification (NCBI taxonomy): domain Eukaryota; kingdom Metazoa; phylum Chordata; class Mammalia; order Chiroptera; family Vespertilionidae; genus Pipistrellus; species Pipistrellus pygmaeus. Next base: position 17,149,962 of record OX465322.1, on the reverse strand, counting down.
CGGCTTCGGGGCTCTGAGCTGGATGCTCCGAGGCGCTGCGGGGACCCGCTCCCCGGTCCTGTCCCTGGTGAGCCCGCGGGGGTCCCCGCCGCCGTCCGCTGGTTTCCGGGGATCCTGAAGGGACTGGAGAGCCTGGCAAGGGCTGCAGGAAGCGCTGAGGTTTGGAGAATGAAGGATGAAGACGGAGGAGACATGGGGTGCCCCCCGGTGCGCGCGGAGGGGGCCCCGCTACCCGCGGAGGAGGCGCCCTGGCGCTCCGGCCGTTCCCGGGCCCTCCATCCATCCATCCATCCGCTGGGCCGGGGCCGTTACGCGGGGGCCAGGGTCAGGCTCTCCGCCCGCGCTCGCCCCCCGCTGCTGGCCGCTGGGTTCACGGGATCCTGAAGGGGCTGGAGAGCCTGGCAGGGGCTGCAGGAAGCGCTGAGGTTTGGAGGAGCCGCCGCCACCGACGATGGAGGAGACGCGGCCCCCCGGTGCCCGCGGAGGAGGCCCTTTGCCTGCGGAGGAGACGCGCCGGGGACCGGCCGCCCCGGAGCCCTCCATCCATCCATCCGCTGGGCCGGGCCGCTACGCGCGGGCCAGGTCCCGGCTCTCCGCCCGCGTTCGCCCTCCGCTGCCGGCCGCGCCCCGGCCCTCGGCACTGGGGTCCCCCCCGGAGCGTGAGGACGCGGAGCTGAGCCGGCGCTGGGCCAAGCGCCAGGCCCGCGCGCGGAAGGAGCGGTCCAGCAGCAGGTAGATGAGCGGGTTGGCGCAGCCGTGGGCGAAGGCGAGGCAGGTGGCCAGCGCCAGGCCCCCGCGCAGCGCCCGCAGCAGCGCGCAGGGCACGGGCAGCGCCTGCAGCCGCGCCAGGTGCAGGGCGGCGCGCAGGGCGGCGAAGGGCAGCCAGGCGCCCACGAAGGCGCCCTCCACGGCGCACACCATGCGCAGCGGCCCGGCGGGGGTGCGGCGGCGGCGCAGGCGGCACCCGAGGCGGCAGTAGCAGAGCAGCGAGGCGGCCAGGGGCAGCACGCAGGTCAGCAGCAGCAGCCCCAGCCCCATCGCCTGCCACAGGTCCGCCGGCCGCTCCCCGCACTGGCTGCCGCCCCCCGGCCGCGGCTGCAGGTCCCGGGCCGCCAGGGCGGGCAGCCCGGCCAGCAGCGCCGCGGCCCAGGCCGCCAGGCACAGGGAGCGCGCGCACCGCGGGGAGCGCAGCGGCCGCGCCCCCACCGGGCGCACCACGGCCACGTAGCGGTCCGCCGCCAGGCCGGCCAGCAGCAGGGCCCCCGCGCAGCGCGACGCGGCCACCGCGAAGCAGCTCAGCTTGCAGAGCGCTCGGCCGAAGGGCCAGCGGCCGCCCGCCGCCGCCGCCGCCGCCCAGAGCGGCAGCGTGAGCAGCAGGCCCAGGTCGGCGGCCGCCAGGTGCCAGGTGAAGGTGTCCGCCAGCCTCGCCCGCGGGCCGCGCCGCCGCCCCGCCAGCAGCCGCAGCACCAGCGCGTTGCCCGGCAGGCCCAGCGCGCAGGCCGCCAGGTAGAGCGCGGGCACCAGGACGCGCGCGTGGGGCAGCTCCCCGGCCGCGCACAGAGCGAGCTCCTCGTCCAGGGCGCCCCACCCGGACCCGGACCCGGACCCGGACCCCGAGTCCTCCCAGGGCGCCGGGCTGGGGCTCCAGAGCGTGGCGGGGGGCATGGCGATGGGCCGAGGCCTGTGCGCGCCCAAGAGGCACCCAGGACGCAGCGCGGGCGCAGGTGGCGGGCGGCAGCTCTGTGGGTGCCCAGCACCTCCCTTCCTGCCTCCCAGACCCAGGGGATGGTGGGCAGGAAGGGGGTGGTGAGGGAGGGAGAGGGGGGAGGGGTGTGGAGGAGGAGGTGGGGGGAGGGACAGCTCCCCGATGCAGGAATGGAAACTTCTCCATGGCTGGGTACTCGGAGGACAAGTCCTTGGGGCCTCGGGGCTGGGAGACCCGCCTGGCCGCCACGGGGAGCCCCCTGATGTGAGGGTGCAAGAGCGGGGGTGCCCCAGAGCCCCCCAGGCCCCCGGCCGCTGTGTGCGCAGGTGCGGAGGCTGGGGCGTGGGCATGGGGCCTCGTCTGCGCCCCTTCACGTCCTGCAGGGAGGCTGGGCCGGCGGGGAGCCTGCCCTTGGGGACCTGCCTCGGACCCGGGGGCTGGCAGGTCAGCAGGGCGCCCAGGTGCATTGGACCTTTAGCGGGTCTCCCTGTGGTCCGGGCCTCAGGGCCGCGGGGGGCCTCCAGGGGGACCTCAGGGAGCCCCAGGCCGGGCCCTGACCACTGAGCCGGCCAAAATGTAGCCAGCACTGGGTCTACTGAACAGATCCAGCTCCTCCATTCTCACTGAGACCCCCTCCCTCCCTCTTCCGGACATGTCGGGGTAAACGTCTGAATGCAGAGTGGCCTAAAGAAAACAAACATATACAGCCCTATCTGGTGTTGCTCAGTGGATAGAACGTCAGCCTGCAGACTGAGGGGTCCCAGGTTCCATTCCAGTCAAGGGCATGGACCTTGGCTGCGGGCTCATCCCCAGTGGGGGGCGTGCAGGAAGCAGCTGATCGATGTTTCTATCTCTTTCCCTACCTCTTTGTAAAAAAAAATCAACAAAAAACACATATATATATGGCCTTTTTAATTGATTTCAGACAAGAAAGGGGAAACATCCCGGAGGAGGGAGAATCACTGATTGGCTGCCTCCTGCACGCCCCCTACCCAGGCCCACAACCCCAGCCTGTGCCCTTGACCAGGATTGATCCGTGATCCCCTGGTTCATCCTCTGCTCAACGCCTAGGGCTGTGGTCGGCAAACTGCGGCTCGCGAGCCACAGGCGGCTCTCTGGCCCCTGGAGGGCGGCTCTTCCACAGAACACCACGGCCTGGGCGGGTCTGTGTGGAAGACGTGGCTTTAGAAGGAGTTTAAGTTTTAAAAATGTGGCTCTCCAGAGACACGTCCGTCGTGGTGATGTTGGTATTTGGCTCTGTGGACGGATGGGTTTGCCGATCACGGGCCTGATTCAAACCAGGGCCCTTCCGAGTGTCTGCTGGGCCTGGTCCTCCCCATCCGCCTGGGCCCGGAGCCAGGCCTGCCCTGGGGCTGAAGATCGCCCCCCCCCCCCGGGGGGGGGGTCCCCATGGCCCAGGCGGTGCTCTCCGGGCCGGGCCTCTTACAAGATGGAGGAAGGCAGCGAGAGGGGAGCCGGGGAACCATGGGTGCCTGCTCCTCCCTCCAGAATGTTCCAGCCGCCAGGCATGGGTTTCCCCTGATGCCCCCACAGCCAGGGCGGGGAGATCTGAGGGCTGGGAGACTCGGAGACCTTGCCCTGATGTCTGACCCCACAGGTGCCGGGGCTGGCACCCACATCCTGGGGGCCTGGGGGCCTGGGGGCCTGGGGGCGCGCCTGCGCCCCTGATGGCACCAGGCAGCGCCCGCTTGCCAGACCCAGCGCCCGCGGGCATCACCCCCCTTGGGCACCCTCTGCCCGGCGCCCCCAAAGCGCCAGGGGGTCTGACACACAGAGAAAAGACACGGGGGGGGGGACGAGAATTCGGGGAGCAGCCGAGCGGGGCTGGGCGGGTGTGGAAGTGGAAATGGTTGTTTATTAAAAACACAGATTCTGGCTTCCTGGGCTGTGGTCTCGCGCCCGAGAGAAGGCGGGGCCCAGGGCACACGCGGCTTCTCTCTGCGGGGCCAGGCCGCCCGGGGGCCTTTGGGAGCCTGTCTGAGGGCAGGAAGCGGAGGGGCCCGGCCGGGCCTCTGCTCCGGGCCTGGCCGCCCCGGGTGGGCGCCCAGCTCGTGGCCGGGGACCCAGGCCCACTTCCGCCTTTCCCCACGGGAGGAGAAGCCAATCCATCAGAGACACCATCCCCGATCCGATCCGGGAGGCCTGGCGCCTGCTGGCGGGGGGTCCACAAAGCCAAGCAGCAGGGCCCCTCTCCTCTCTCCTCCCTTCCCCTTCCCTTTCCTCCCCTCCCCTCCCCCCCTCTCATCCTCAGGGCTTCTCTGTCCATCACGGTGATTGGCAGGTGAGGCAGACACACCCAAGACACAGGCAGCTGATGACCCGACCTGCACTGCTTTCAGGGTAGATTTTACTTCCGCCCCTTGTTTACTTACAAATCTCCCCTCCAATTAAAATATACATATATTTGCCCTGACCGGTCTGGCTCAGTGGATAGAGCATTGGCCTGCGGACTGAAGGGTCCCGCATTCAATTCCGGTCAAGGGCATGGACCTCGGTTGTGGGCACATCCCCAGTGTGCAGGAGGCAGCTGACGGACGTTTCTCTCATCGATGTTTCTTTTTCTTTTTATTAATATATTTTACTTATTTTTTACAGAGAGGAAGGGAGAGGGGGAGAGTTAGAAACATCCATGATGAGAAACATCCATCAGCTGCCTCCTGCACGCCCCCTCACTGGGGATCGAACCCACAACCGGGGCGTGTGCCCTGACCGGGAATCGAACCGTGACCTCCTGGTTCCTAGGTCGATGCTCCACCCCGGAGCCACGCCGTGTGTGGTTTAGCTCCGCTGTGCCAGCCACCGGCGTGGTGAGAAGGCGGAAGCCACATCACAACCCAGGTCTCTGGGTTGCAGGGGCCCCGGGCCGTGGCCGGCATCACAGAGGGCGGCTCAGTGACCCCGTCCCATGGCTCCCGCCTCCCGGACACACGCTCTCTCTGCACACAGTGGGAGGTCGCTCTCTCTGCACACAGTGGGGTCGCAGTTCACTAGGCCCGAGGTCCTGGGCTGAAGGACGGACAGATGGCTACCAGTTCAGTTGCTGCCGGTCGACAGTGATGGGGCGAGTGTGAGGCCCCTGGCAAAGCCACCTCCTCAGGGGCCACGCTCTCGGGGGACTCACTGGCCGGGGGGCGGGGAGTCAGTGACTGAGTGGCCACTTGATGGGGTTTCCCATGGACCACACAGCCCGGGGAGGTGGTGGCCATGTGTGCGTGTGTGTGTGCGAGTGTGTGTGTGTGTGTGAAGGCCTGGCGGGCACCAGGGGAGGATGTTAGACACTCAGCTCTCACACACTGGCAGCCTCCGCACAGGCGCAGGGGTGGGGGGAGGGAGGGTCTCAACGTGAGCCCCGGGCCCCGGGTGACTCAGAGGGGAAGCCGTGGCTGCAGCTGTGAGGCCCCGCACTCACTCCCCCCCCCCCCCCAGCCCCTTGTGGCCCCTGGCAGGTGGGACAGGGCAGGGAGAGGCAGCCAGGCCTCCAGGAGCCATGCAGGCGAGCCGACCCCTCAGAGGCCTCAGGGGCGGCGATAGGGGGGTCCCCGACACAAAGGCTGAGGATTTGCTTGATGAGGCACCCCTCCCGTCTGGGCCGCTCCTGGACCAGGACACACACACACACACACACAGTCACACACACTCCCGTGATGTCACACACACACACACGCACACGCACACGGCTGGCAGCTGGCCGGTGGAGACAGATCTGCATGACGGGTTCCCCTGAGCCCAGAGTGTCACAAACAGAGCCCACATCTCACTCCGGACGCGGTCTCCGGTGCCATGCGTTTATTGGGGCGCGGAGAGCCATGCCGGGCCGGGGGACACCGCCGAGGCTCACAGCACCAGGAAGCCCCGGGCAGGGCCGGCCTGGCTCCCGGGGGCCGGAGGACACGGTGCCCATCACCCCGCCCCAGGCCGCGAGGGCGGGAGGCGCTGGAGCGGTGCACGTGTTTGGCAAACAGCTGAGGCACCACCGCGGGCGCCCGGCTCCGTGCGTGTCGGCCGGCCGGCTGCCGGGTCCGTGATCTGCCTCTGACTCTGATTCAGACGTGGTTTTCAGAAACGGCTGCTCCGTGAGATAAAAAACCCACAGACGGCGAGACGCCGCCCACGGCCGCCTGCTTAGGAAGCGGAGGCCGCCCTGAGGGGGCGGACTGCTGCGGCGACATCACACGGGTTAGAGGCGGCGGCGGCGGCGGGACCCAGCGCGCGGGGGACCAGGGGGCGCTGCTCGCCGTGACGCCGCCGCCACGGACCTGCGTCCGGTCCTTGGAAAGTTAACGTCCCGGCAGCACGAGGAGGACGCTGCGGAGTGAGATCACGTCTGCGGAGCGAGATCCGGTTTAAGAGGCCAAAGGCAGCCCTGGCCGGCGGGGCTCAGTGGACGGAGCGTCGGCCTGCAGACCAAAGGGTCCCGGGTTCGATTCCCGGTCAGGGCACAGGCCCAGGCTGTGGGTTTGATCCCAGGGTGAGGTCTGCAGGAGGCAGCCAATCGATCCAGGATTCTCTCATGTTGATGTTTCTCTATCCCTCTCCCTCTCCTTTCCTCTCTGAAATCAATAAAAATACGTTTAAAAAAAGGCCAACTGTAGTTATGTAAAATGCTCACTAATTCTCTTCCTGGTGACTGTTTACCACATTTCAATTCGCTTTATTTAACCTAAACGCCATTTGATAGCCGCGTCCCCCTAGCGTGATACACCGGACGGTCACGTGTGTTTCCCCGCTTTAATGCGCACGTTACACACGGCGTGTATCCACTTACAACACGGGAGCCAGGCGGCCCCTCTCACATGCAGACAGCAGGTCAGGCGCAGTTGGAGCTACACACACATCTTGCACAGATACTGGGGGGGGGGGGGGGGAAACCTGTGAACTCTTTACAGCTGTAACAAATATACATAAATATGAGGACATAAATTACAGTACGGAATCGACAGCATCGAGGACGTTGGTGACAGACTCGGGGCGGCCCCGGCCCACATCCAGCCGACTCTCTTCTCTGCGTGCGGGAGTCTCAGGAGATGCCAGTGACATAACGACGCAGTGAGTCTCCATCCTCTTGACACCAACACGCCCAGGCCACGTGACCGCCCAGACCACGTGGCCGCCCAGGCCACGTGACCGCCCAGGCCACATGACCGCCCAGGCCACATGACCGCCCAGGTCACATGACCGTCTACATCTTCCTGAGACGAGGCTGCCCGGGGACACCCACGCCCACGGCAGGTGTGTGCTCGCTGAGCCGCCCGCTCGGGTGGGATAAAGAAAAGCGAACGTGAGGAACGCAGGGAAGCTGCTTTAAATGAAAGTGTAGCCCTTGAACAAGTGTAAGTTCTAACGGAGTCGACGTCAGTTATAAATAAAAGAAGGAAAAGAGCCGCCCCGCCCCGGCCCGGCCCAGGCCCGACCCCGGGCGCAGAGCAGACAACACTGATTACAGCGGCGCGTTCTCGAGCCCCTTCCGGCGGCTTAGGGGACCACACGGCCCTCCCGCCGGAGCCGAGAAGCGTTAATACTATGAGGGATGGACAGACGGTAACGCTCAGAGCCGTTCCGGCGTCTGACACCAGGAAACACGAGGGCCGTCAGCCGGACACGCGCTCCCCGAGGCTCAGGAAGGCGTGGGGCGGCCACGTCCCCCGTGATCTCCCGGGAAACGAACACGAGGGGCCTCGGCATGAGCCCACGGGGAAAAGTATCAAAATAAACCCTCTGAGGACAAGCGCGTAATGGAAAGTGTTTAAAAAAGCAACAGAAAACCCCGTTCCGGACCGCCGTCCCCGCCTGCAGTCCAGCGTGTGGGCGGTGGTGCCCGGGCCCCGCCCCCGCCGGTGCGGCCACGCCCTGCAGGCACCGCCGGCGAGGAGACCCGCCCCCGCCCGGTGAGCACCAGCCCGGCGGCACTGTGCCCGGCGGCGAGCAGTGCCCTGGCGCCCGGGAGGCCCCGGCGGGCGGCGGCGGCGGCCATGAACGTCCGGGCCCGCCTACGCCTTGGCGGGCAGCAGCTTCTTGGGCGTGACGGGCCGCTTGCTCTGCCACAGGTGGCTGTGGATGGTGATGGCGTCCACGCTGGCCGACAGCGTCTTGGCGGGGATGTGGCTGAACTGCTTGCGGTCCGAGTTGTACTTGTAGAGGCCCTCGATCATCTTCTTGCTGATGGCCTTGGGCCCGATGCCCGTCAGCTTGGCGATGTCCTCCGTGTCCGGGCAGTACGTGTACAGGGACCGGAACTGGCAGCCCGAGTCCCGGAACAGGATCAGGAAGTTGTTCGCGTCCGACTTCTCCATCTCCTGCAGGACGGGCCACAGGGCGCACTGAGCGCTGAGCCCCACACATGGCGCACAGACCCCCAGAGCCAGGGCCGCGGGGAAGGAAGCCACGGGACCTGCGCCCGCCAGCACGACCCCCGACCCTCCCCGCCGTGCGAGGCCCACTGTGTCCCTCAGGGCACGCCGCCACGGCCACGCGCAGCCACGGCCTCCGTGGGGAGGTCGGAGCCGGAGGTCGGTCCTCCCGCCCGCCCCCGGCCGCTCACCTCGAGGATGCGCTTCTTCTGGCCCTCGTTCACCTTGCCCGCCAGGCAGCAGTGGGCCAGCGCGTTCTGGATGATGTGCTTGTTGGACTTGGCGCTGGGCTCCTTGTAGAGCTTTGGTCCTGCGGGTGGATGGACGGCGACAGATGGCATCCCTGAGCCAGAGGGCAGCACGTCCCACCACACCCCCGACCACGGCCACGGGCACCACGGCCACGGGCACCAGGCCTGGAACCCGGGCCCACACACACACACACACACACACACACACACACACACGGGCGGCGACCCCTCTAACACCACTGCAGTCCCTCCTGGACGGGGCCGATGCCCACCCCGGGCCTTCCCCTCACCTGCCAGCGGCCACACCCCTCCCCGCACCCGGGAAGCCCGGTCCCAGCGGCGCCTGCTGGCCGGGGACAATGGACACGGGGGCCGGGGGCCCCGGGGCTGGGCTGATGCCTCTCGTCCTCAGAGCCACCGAAGCCGCCCGGTCCCAGGGCGGCGTCTCTGCCCCACGACGGCCAGACAAGGCGGGAGAGCAGGCCCGCGGCGCCCACCTGTGTACTCGGTCCCCGAGGCCACGGAGGACGTGGTGGACGCGTTCTCCCAGTCCTTCTCTCCGTTGCGGCTGCCGCAGCGGCTCGGCGACAGGAAGCCCTCCACCGACTCCGACCTGGAAGCAGCCACGCGGCCACGTCTCAGACGCCGGGGGCGGGGGCGGGGCGGGGGCTCCAGCCACAGCGCCCGGCGGTGAGCCCGAGCGGGACTGCCCCCTCGCGCCTCCCACGGCCGGGGCACCGCGGTGGGCGCTCACGGCTCCACGTGGAAACGCCGGCCGGAGGAGCCGGCACAGGCGTGCGGCCCCGGGTTCGGGACACAGTGACGGGGCGAGGGCAGCGGCCCGGGGCCAACGGGGAAAGAGGAGGCGCTTTATACTCGGCAGAAAACAGCTGGAGCCGGCGCCCTTTCCGGTCCTCAGCCCGTGGCTGTGCCACGGCCCCGCCTGCTGCCGGGTCTGTGTTTGTGGAAGTGACTCATCAGCGTCACTAGTTCAGACCCGCTCCCTGGAGGGCGGACAGACCCCCGTGCGCAGGTCCTAACCGCTCTGTTCCAGTCGGCGCAGCCTGTGCGAGCTGGCGGCTGGGACCTCACCCTGGAAGACGGAAGCCCTCCCCCCCTCGGACAGCGGACAGATGGACGGACGGACAGAAGGGCGGATACCTGGGCGTCCTCTTGCCGGAGTGCACGCTCTCGCTGTCGCCCGTGTTCAGTGACGCCAGGGAGAGGCTGGAGACTGAAAGGGACACTAAGGTCACGCCCTGAGGGAGCAGCCCTCAGGACTCACATGCATGCACACACGTGTACACGGGACCCACCTGCATGTGTACACACACCCACACAACAGCCACACGAGCACCTGAGCCACCCAGCTCCCCCCGGCTCCCCAGACGGGAGGTGCGTGGACTCGGACAGTCTCGTCCAGTGGAGCTCCGTGCAGTCACGTGACCGTGTGCAGTCACGTGACCATGCCCACAGACCTCGCCGCGCGTTACCTGGCGGGCCCTGGGTGGGCGTCTTGGGGGGCTCCGCGTGGTCCCTGTGCATGGACTTGGGGCGCTGCTTCTTGGGCTTGGGGGGGGCGGGGCGGGGCCGCAGCACCGTGTCCATGTCCTCCATGAGCTTCAGCTGCTTGCGCCGCAGGTACTCCTGGCGGATGAACTCCCGGCGCGCCCGCTCGTCCTCCTTCCGCTGCCGCTCCTCCTCCGTCTTCCGCCTGCAAACCAGCAGCTCTAACCACTGACCCACCTGCCCCCTCCTCAGGCCGCGTCCTCCCCTGTCCCTCCTCACGGCTGCCCTCCCCTCTCCCTCCTCCCGTCCTTCCTCCCATCCCTCCTCGGGGCCGCGACCTCACCGTGTCTCCTCCTTGTGGTGCTCCAGCTAGGCCTCCTCCCGTCCCTCTTCCCCCGTCCCTCCTCCCCGGTCCCTCCTCGCCCGCCCCCCCCTCACCGCGTCTCCTCCTTGCGGTGCTCCAGCTCGGCCTCCAGCTGCTGCCGGCGGAGCTGCGTCTCCTTCTCCCGCCGCAGCCGCTTCTCCAGCAGCGCCGCCCGCTTCAGCGCCATGTCGTCCTCCGCCTTCTGGTCGTCCTGGATGCCATGGAGACGGGGAGGGTCAGGTGCCGACCCCCTCCGCCTCCGTCTGACTGAGCCTGAACCCCCCCCCCCTCCCCCCAGCCCCACACGGACGTCCCCGAAGGTGAGGGAGGGAGTGCATGGAGGACTCCGTCCACCCGGTGACTGAGGACAGACTCTGGCTCTGAGCCGGGAGTCAGTTAGAACCGCCCACCACGGACAGGGGGAAGGACCCAAACAAACCACTCCGGAGGGAGGCGCCCGTGTTTAAACGGCACGAAAAGGCTCTCACGTGCCCCGGAGGCGGCAGTCACCCCGCGAGCAGCTCCCGCGGGCACCGCCGGCCGGGGCTCTGCAGGAGCAGGATGCTCCACCCGCGCCACCGGCCAGGCCCACAGCTCCGTGTGAGGGAGAGAGGCAGAGGCGCAAGGCCAGCACCTCCGGATGTGCACCGTGACGGTGATGAGAACATTCTAGAAACCAGCGGGCCGCGTGTGTGGAGGGCCCCGGGGAGAAGCCTGCTGGGGCTGGGACCGGGCTGGCGGGCAGAGCCGCCCCGGCTCCCCTCTCCCTCCGCCCGGCTCCCCTCTCCCCTCTCCCCTGCGGGTACAGCCGCCCCGGCCCCCTCGCCCCACGCCGGGCAGAGCAGCCCCGGCCCCCTCGCCCCACGCCGGGCACAGCTGCCCGGCTCCCCTCGCCCCTCGCCCCCGCCGGGCGGGCAGACACCTTGAAGAAGAAGCCGCAGCACACTTTCTGCTCCTCGTCCGGCGGCTCCCGGTCGCTCTCGCCGTCCTCCCTCTCGGCGGGCACGTCCGCCTTCTCCGGGGCCGTCAGGTCCGAGAGCGACACCTCGATGAGGCTGGCGCCCTTGGGGGCGGCGGGCGGGCCGGCGGGCCGGGGGGCGTCGGCGCCGGGCGTCAGGCACACGGTCTCGGTCACGGGCTGGGCCAGCACCTCGGCCACGCTGGCCGGCACGGGCTCCCCGGGGGGCCGCGCGGGCGGCTCGGGGGCCTCCGTGGGGCCGGGCCCGGGCTCGCCGTCGCCGAAGCACACGAAGGAGCGCGTCTGGATGGGCACCTGGCTGGGCGAGAAGCGCCGCAGCCGCGGGAGGCTGTCCACGGAGCGCGGCGGCGTCAGCGTGCGCGTCAGCGGCGCGATCTTGAGCTCGCTGGGCCGCGGCGCCCGCGGGGTCCGCACCGAGAAGGACGCGCTCTTGCGGGGCAGGGGCAGCGGGGCCGCGTGCGCGGGCCGCGGGGTTTCGGGGGCCGGGCCGGGCCGGGCGGGCCGGGGGTCCCGGGCGGGCCGGGGGGGCGCGGGCTGGGGCGGGGACACCACCCAGGCCTGGCGGTCCCGCATGCGCATGAGCGCCTCCTGCTGCTGCGCCAGGCGCTGCATCTCCAGCTGCAGGAAGCCCAGCGAGGCGTTGAGCTTCTCGATGGAGCGCGTGTACTCCAGCACCTCGCCCTCCGCCGGCTCCTCGCCGGGGTCCCCGGGCGCCGGGGGCGAGGGGGGCCAGGGGCCGGCCGCGCCCTCCGTGCCCTCCTTGATGTCCGCCAGGCCCGGGCCGCGCTGCCCGCCGGCCCCGGGCTCCGGCTCGCGGAACGCCTGCTCGTCCTCCGCGCCGGCCGCCTCCTCGCGCAGCGGCGCGCCGTCCGCCCGCCGCTTCACCACCGAGAGGAAGGCCGTGCGGCCCATGCGCTGCCGCTGCCGCGTGAAGGCGGCCTCCACCTTGCGCTTCTGCGCCTCGATGGCGCGGCGCTTCTCCTCCAGCCTCATGCGCAGCTGCAGCACCTCCGAGGCCAGCAGCTGCGCGCTGTCCCGGCCCGGCGGCCCCGCGTCCTCCGGGCCCGGCGCCCAGCCCACCACGTGCGGGATGTTGAGCTCCGAGCCCTCGGGCGTGGTCTTCTGCGAGCTGCTGCCGCTGCTGCGGCCGTCCGTGTGGCTGAGCTTCCGGAACTTCTGCTCGGCGAAGCTGGTCATGCGGACGCCGGAGCCCGAGGAGGCGCTGCTGCCGGGCTGGGAGCGGGCGCTCACGGAGCTGGGGCAGGGGCTGGGCGCCTCGCGCGGCAGCTTGGGCGCGTCCTCGGTGTCCGAGTCCAGGCTGACGGTGTAGTCCCGCAGCGAGGAGTCCTCGTCCACGGTGCCCGGCAGGTCCTCGGACGGCACGTGGATGCCCGTGTCCACCTCCGTGTCGTCGGTGCCGGGGCTCGGGGCGCCGGCGGGGCTGGCCAGGGGGTCGGGGCTGGGCGGGCGCAGCTGCAGGCCGGCGGGCGGGGGGCTCGGGTCCTGGCTGTGCAGGAAGAAGCCGTTGGCGACGTGGCCGGGCGGGGCCGCCGGGGGGCGCTGCTCGGTGTCGTGGATGATCTGCAGCGCCTCCTCGATGCTCGGCGTCTCGCCGCCGGGGCCGCCCGGCTCGCCCGGGAGCAGGCCGGGCTGCAGCGCCCCGTTGGGGAGCCGGGGGCGGGAGTTCTCGCCGGCGCCGAGCTTGGGCGGGGGGTGGGGCACGTAAGTGGGGAAGTCCCCGCGGGGGTCGCCCAGCTCCTCCGCGATGCCCCCCGCCTCGCCCTCCCCGTTGACGGGCTGGAAGGTCAGGCTCTTCCTCGTGGTCCTGGCCGCCCGGCCGTGGCTCAGGGACAGCCCCTCGTTGCTGACGGAGCGGGGGATGCCCCGGCGGGGGGCGCTCCTCGGCGCCGCGTCCTCTTTGTCGAAGGAAATGTCGAACGAGACGCCGTGCACGGACGACCTGGACGAAAAAATCCAAAGAGAAGACCCTTCAGTGGTCCCGGGAGAGAAATGGCTTTTACGATCACAGTCTTCTTCCCGGCACCTCTGAGGCCGCGCCGGGCGCCCGGCGGGACCCGAACCCAGGACGCTCCAGCCCCTCCTGTCAGCGGCAGAGTGTGCGGGTGCCCCTCCGCGCCCTCCCGCGCACTGTGTGTGACGTCATGGAGACTGGGAACCCTGAGGACACAGGACACGTGAGCACAGAGGAACTTCCCCCCCGCCCCCCAACCCGGATATGTTCCAGCCGCAGCTGGCTGGATCCATGGGGTCTCCTCCTCAAGGTCAGGTGAGGACACGACCTGCCCCAGCAGCCAAGGCCGGTCCCCGCCCACGCCGCCCCCTTCCCGTGCGGTGTGACCGACGGCAGACGGGACGGACAGACGGAGCGGTGCTTCCCGGTCACGTGACCGACCGACGGAATTCCTGCTTACCTCTTCTCCTTCGGCCACGTCCCTATGAAGCCGTCGACGTAAGACATGGACGAAGACCTCCGGATGCCTCCTTCACGTGGAGAAAAAAAAAAGTCATTGCGATCACATAAAAAAGTGTAAACTACAGCGATTTAACAGAATCCACACCCCTGGGTGTGCGTGTCCGTTCACATTCCCTCTCGGGCGTCTCGCAGTGAACCTGCTGACACGTCATTCCCTCGGCCTTTCCGATCGATTACCTGAGGCTGCAGGAGGCTGGGGGCGCGCGTGTCTGGAAGACAAGCGATGAGGGAACACATCTCCAGCGCTGCAATGCAAACCGAGACACCGTTACAATGTTGCAGCCGCTGTTACAACGTCACAGCCGCTGTTACAATGTTGCTGTGTGCTTCCCGCTCTGCTCTGCGTGGAGACTGTACACAGAACGGCTCAGACCAGACAAGCGTGAAGGGGACCATAGCCAGGCGTACGGTGGTACGTTAATCGGTGACAGGTGACCACCGGAATCGGGGGGTGACCACACTTCGGTAAGGCATGCAAATGCTGCATCCCTGTACACCCGAGACCACCATGACAACCGGAGACTGTATCCCAGCCAAACTGAAACACATTACACCGGCTTTTAAGGCGAGCGCACGAAGACCTATTCAGTTCAAAGTCCCCCGGGAAGGCTGAGGCTCACGGCCACGTGACTGAGCCTGGCTCCGGGGTGAGTGGCCGGAGGGAGGGGAGGGGCCTACCTCGCGGGGCCCGGGGAGCTGTCCGCGGTGCTGGCTCGGGCGTCCGGAGCGGGCGCTGCGGGCTCAGCTGCGACAGAGACGAAAACCCTCAGCGTTACACACACGGGCAGCGAGCGCGTTTCCAACACCATCTCAGGAATTCCAGGCCACAGATCACTTTAACCTCAGCTTCCCTTACCACTCACAGAGGAATCCCAGTCTATGTAAAGCTAACTTCTTTTTAAAAAAAAAATCTTTACTGATTTCAGGGGGAGAGACAGGAGCAGTAACGATGAATCATGGATGGGCTGCCCCCTGCACGCCCCCTCCTGGGGGTCCAGCCCACCGCCTGCGCATGTGCCCGATGGATCGAACCCTGACCTCCTAGTTCAGTCAAGGCTGAGCCACTGAGCCACACTGGCCGGGCCTTTATTTCTGATGGCTGTTAGCATGCGCAGTCACCAGATCATGGTACTGCGGTAACCACACACACACACACACACCTTCCTATGGTCTAAGGACAGGTTCAAACGGCACATGGAAGCCAAGAAGCGTAAGGAGTGGGTTCTGGGTAACCATGTTGAAAACAGAATCTCAGCGGGGACGAGAGCAGGGCTGGGTGCACGATGCAGAGGGAACGCGGCCGGCAGTGGGAGCTAAAAGCCCACATCCACAGCCGGCGTCAGCCCCGCCCGGAGCACCTTTCACAACCGCACACGCGGGTGAATCCAGGTCACCGCCGAGCCTGAGCGGACAGGGCTTCCCCTGCCAGAGGGGCTGCGGGCCATCCCCGGGGGGAGGGAACGGGGCGCGGGGGCGCACACACACACACACACACACACACACCACACACACGCACCTCCTTGCGCACGCAGGGCGCGGGGCTGCACGAAGGACGGCTTCACCACCTCGAACCACCAGAAGAGCTCCGCCATGAACACCAGGTAGTTGCTCTGGAGGGAGGAGGGAGACGGTGAAGTGCGGCTGCTCAGGGGGCTCTGCTCGCTGGGGAGGTGGTACCGTGCGTGGCCACCAGAGGTCAGCAGAGGGAGGGAGGGACAAGGGTCCCAGCCTACAGCTCACAAAGGACGTTTCTCTCTGAACTCGGGACGTCAGCAGAGGGACCTGCACCCAGTGCATTTCACCCCCAGCTCCTCTCTCCGGCTCTGACGATATTCACGCAGCTGCATACGGCACTCTTTCCCTCTCCCTCCCTCCCTCTCTCTCTCTCTCTCCCTCTCATGTGCGGCTGTTTCAGAAGGCCCTGGCTGAAGGCTCCCGGAGCGGGGTCCCGGGGGAGGGGGAGGGGGCGGACGCACCTTGATGGACGCGGCGGCGTAGAGCATGTCCTCCAGCGAGAAGTGGCAGCACTGGGTCAGGTGCTCCTGGCAGAACTCCTGGACCAGCTGCAGGTTGTACAGGCTGTCAGCCAAAGACATGGTTTCTTTCAAACAAATATCTTCAAACGGGAAGAGAGCGAGGTGAGCACTTGGGGTGGGTTGGAAAACACACGTTTCAGACCCCACTTCGCGACTCCGGGCGCGCACGCACACGCACACATGCATGCACCTGGCGTCTGCTTAACACGCATGCGCGCACACTCACTCAACACAGATAAGCACGCCTCCCGCCGCCCCTCGGTCGCAGCGCTCACCGGCGCTGGCTGGAAGCTGTGCCAGCAGTGACCACCGCCCGCGTCCCCATGTGCCCACCTCCGTGCGCACGCACGCAAACACACACACACACACACACACGCACACACGCCCCCGGCGCCCGCGCTCACCCTCCAGCCGCACCACGCCGGGGCAGTAGAAGTGGATGAGGGCGGCCAGCGCACGCACGCACACACACACACACCCATGCACACACACACACCGCACACGCCCACGCCCCCGGCGCCCGCGCTCACCCTCCATCCGCACCACGCCGGGGCAGTAGAAGTGGATGAGGGCGGCCAGGGCACAGCCGTCCGCCCCGTCCTTGAGCAGGTTCTCCACCAGCGGGATGCAGGGCAGCTGCCGCAGCGTCTGCTCCTTCCGGTACCGCGCCTGCGGGCAGCGGGGGAGCGCTCAGACGGCCACTCGGGGATGCGGTGCCGTGGTCTGACCCAACCCAACGCCGAGCACAGAGAATGGCCCGGTCACCGGCACCCTCTCTCCTCAGCACCGGCGCCTGCCACGTCACTCACTCACACACAGAGACACAGACACACACACACACACACAGACACAGACACAGAGAGACACATACACAGACATAGACATACACAGAGACAAACACACACACACACACACACACACACACACAGAGACAGTCAAACACACACACACACACACACACACACACAGACACATACACACAGACATAGACACACACAGAGACAGACAAACATACACACACAAAGACACACATACACACACACACATAGACACACACAGAGACAGACAAACACACACAGACACACACAAACAGAGAGACACACAGACACACACACACAGAGACACACAGACACACCGCACACATGCGCTGCGGAAAGCTGCACTGATGACTGATGGACAATCCCTAGGACTCTGCCTCCAGCCGACAGCAGCCAGTGTGCCCGGCTCACACTGGGGCGGAGGTCCCAGCCGGCAGGGATCATGGCTGCTGCCCTGCTCTCTGCCCAGCACCCTCTGCTCAAGGCGCACACACATACACACATGCATGGATGCACAGACACATGCATGGACACGCTCAAGCTCAGGCACAAGCACACGCACACGCGTGTGGATGTGTGCACGCGCACACAGCTTTGCTGGGCTTCATCAGTGCATGTCCATGTTTACAACATCCGCCGGAGACGGATCGAGCATTGGCCTGCGGACTGAAGGGTCCCAGGTTCCATTCCGGTCAAGGGCATGGACCTTGGTTACGGGCACATCCCCAGTGGGGGGGGTGCAGGAGGCAGCTGATGGATGTTTCTCTCTCATCGATGTTTCTCTCTCTCCCTCTCCCTTCCTCTCTGTAAAACATCAATAAAATGTACTGAGAAAAAAAAAAAAACACATGCTTTTTAAAAACCTGGTCACTGAGGGTCTGTGGTGACTGACAAGATAAGCAAAGAAGCTCCCATGTCAAATGCCTGCAGCCTCCAGCCCAGCCGTGGCGGGACTCTCCCTCCCTGTCCCGTGTCCATGCCTGGCGCCCCTCTGCGTGACTGACGGCTACGTGTGACCGCACGGCAGGACACGGCAAGGCCACGCTACGATCACGGTTCTCAGGGCACACTTACGGGCACCAGCTTCCAAAACCACTTGGAGGGAGACTTCAGAGGAGCAGCGGAGGGGGAGGGAAAGGAAAGTCATCAGGGTTAGTGGCGGCGAAGCTGCAGACTCCCCCCGCGGGCCCAGTGACGCCCGTAACCTCTCCAAACGCCGGCAACACTCCAGCTCACGCCCACAGTCCGTTTACAAGCAGTGCACCGGACAGAAACACGTCACACCCGCTAAGTTCATACAGACAGCAGTGAGGGCAGACCTGCTGACAGCGGGATCCTCGTAAACCCAGGAGGGCCGAGCCCGGTTACCAGGGCGGGGTCTAAGGGAAGGTCGCCCCATCCGGGGCCGAGGCCTCAGAGTATTTGGTGGAAATAACGGTGTGAAGAGGGACCCAGGTAAGCAAGGAGTCACATGTGAGGGTGGCGGTGCATGTGAGGGTGGCGCACCATGAGAGCCCGTGTTTGTTTCGTGTGTTCACACACACGTATGTAACACACCCGCGTCGATGAGAACACTGCAGGTTCGACACCAGGTTCCCAGAGCGGGCGCCGAAGAACCAGGGTCTGGGATGTCAGCACCTGCCACTCGCAGCAGGGCTCAGAGGTCACGCGTGTTTGGGAGACGGATGGCAGGCTCTCCAGGGGCCTTTACGTCGGGAATCGGGCCTGTCATTCTGAGGGCCCGGGGAGGTGGGGGGGGCGGGGGGAAACAGGGGGTACGGCGGGACAGCATCTCCGTCCAACGGCCCTGACGGCAGAGCCCTGTCTCCCAGGCACTCGGCGCTGCCTGAAGAACCGGAGTCAGGACACAGCGGGTGAGGGTTCAGGCGGCGGCTCGCACGGCGGCGGAGACCGGGCAGCATGCGATTGCCTCAGCGGGAGAGGGGGCTGTACTGAGACTCCGCCCCGAGTGGAAGCAATTAGAACGGGGGGGTGTCCCTCCTCCAAGGCACTCCTCCTCCCGTGCCAGCCCAAGAGCCCTCACCGACCTCTCTCTCTAAAGAGTGGCAATGACACCGAGCAGACTCGTCCCTTTAACGTCCTGGGACACAGACTCTCGATACAGTCAGTCTTATAAACGTGAGGACACCAGCCCGTGGACCCACCCCCTGCTCTGCTGGCTCCAGCAGCACGTCTGCTGCACACGTCCCCGTGCCCCAGTGCCCCACTTTCCGCGGCCCCCTCACACGCTGGCGCGCCGGCCTGATTACACGCCATCACAGGGCGGACGCCCTGACCTGTTTCCATGTTGTTCCATATATGTCACCGAGTGCAGTCCGCACCTGGAGAAGGCCCTCCCAGGGTTCACGCCCACAGTCTCCCCGGTGTTCACGCCCACACCCGCGCAGCCTCCTGGGTGCACACGTGGAAGCTCCTGACAGCCAGCTCCCTGCTTCCACGGGCCCTCGTGTGTAGCGTGGCCGGGCAGGGGGCGGGCTCCTTTCCCGCAGAACCTCTATGGACCCACAGCTGCTAAGTTGGCCTTCCTACACGCCATCACAGGGCGGGCGCCCTGACCTGTTCCCGTGTTGTTTCATGCATTTCACCAAAGTCTAAACCAGGGGTCCTCAAACTTTTTAAAGTGGGGGCCAGATCACGGTCCCTCAGAGAGCTGGAGGGCCGGACTATATGAACTACTAATTCCTACTGTAACACCTCGGCTGCGCTCACTGCCCAAAAAACCTGGCGGGCCGGATCAGACTCCCCTGGGGGCCGCATGTGGCCCGCGGGCTGTAGTTTGAAGACCCCTGGAACCATTCTTTTTTCCAAACGAAGCTCAGAACCTGAGCGCGAGGCGTAGGCAGCCTCCTAAGCACCACCGTCCACTCCCCTCTGCCTGGTGCCTCCACGGAGGCCGCGCTCCCGGCACGGCTTCCGGCACCGGCACCGGGAGCCAGAGAGCTTTCCCAGGGCCCCGGCCCGCGTGGGCGTGCCGGGAGCCGCGCGAGGCCGCTCTGAGCGGAAACGCGCGCGTACCTTCTGAGCGCCGGGGGCCTCCATGGCGTGGTGCTCCCTCAGCTTCTGCTCCTGCTCCAGGATGTCCCTCAAGTGCTCGTTCACCTGCCGCACAGAGCCCCGGAGGGAAGGCCGTCACGGGAGCGAGGAGAGAGCACACCCTCCCACGCCCGGGGCCACGCTGTGTGCCACAGCGCCCCCTCCAGGGGACACCTCCCCTCCCGGCCGGAAGGAGGCGCCTACAGGGGCCGCATCCGCTGGGGGGGGTGTGAGCTCACGGACTCAGAGGCTGCCCAGCACCCCTGCGGGCGGGACAGGCCAGCAGGAGCCTCTCTCCTCTCCCTTCCTCTTTGAGGGGGGAAAAAAGTCAAAAAAAAAAAAAAAAAAAAAGAAAGAAAGAAAGAAAAAGACATTTAAGAAGGGGGTGGGTGGGGTGGGGAATGCTGACAAGATTGCACAACCTGCGCTCGCTGTGACCTAGAACAGAAGGGTAATGAAGTGGCTGTGCTCGGGCGACACCGGCTGTGAGCAGCAGAGACGGACCCTCACAGCTGGAGGCTGCGGCCGAGGTTCTGCGGGGGCGGGGGCGGGGGCGGGGCGGATGGGGTGCGGTGGAGAGAGCTCGCGTCTGGAGGCCATCTTCTCCCACAGAGGCAGGGAGCTCTGGGTCCCCTCCCCACCCCTGACACCACACCCCTGGGGACACAGCCGCAGTCCCCGCGGGGGGTGAGCGAGGACCTGCCTTTCGGGCCCCCCCCTCCCCGTGCACCCACCTTGTTCATCCAGTACATGACGGCGTCCTCGATGTCGTAGGGCAGGTCGGCGGCCTGCAGGAGGGGGGCGTACCGCTGGGTGCACGCCATGACCCGCTCCACGCTCACCATCTCCGCCGTGTAGGCCATCATCAGCGTGTCCATCATGGCCAGGTGGGCGCTCTGCAACCGAGTGGGACCGGCTCAGCCGCCTGAGGGTCCGGGGACGTCCCGAAATCCGAGAGCCGTCTCCCGCCCTCCCCTTCCTCCCGGACACCAATAAGAACATGTAAAGGGGACGGTGGACTGTGCCTTGTCTCCAGGCACCGTCCTGCAGGGCCCCGCCTGCGTGGCCCAGGCCAGCTCTGCAGAAAAGCTCATGCTTAGCAACTGCACGAACACACACGACGGGCAGAGGCTGGCCGGGTCACGCCGGCCCTGCACGGACAGACACGTCCCCCCGTCCCCCGCCCCTGCCCCGGCGGGACGGGGCTCACCATCTGGATGGGCCTCCGCTGCAGGTCCCGCTCGGTCACCAGCCGCTCCTGGTCGGTGACGTAGAGCCCCTTCTGCGCCAGGGCCTGCACCACGGCCTCGTGGCCCACCAGCGGCTTGGCCGCGTCGCTCTTGAGGATGAGGCTGCCCGCGCGGCAGTACAGCTCGGCCGACAGCAGCAGCTGCACCACGGGCGGCTTGATGTGCTCCTGGTCGTACTGGTCCGTGTAGAAGGGCTCCCGCAGATCCTCGGGCACGTGCTCTGGGGGCGGAGAACACGGGTGCCCGTGTGACCCTGCCATCCGCCAAGGCTCCCCTGAGAGGACGGCGGCCACTGGCTCCCGAAGGAGCAGACCGGCCGCTCCCGGCGGCGGTGCCGAAGGCGAGCGGGACGGCGGGAGCGCCATTCGGGCATCCCCTGGAGCCGGCGCTCGGCTCTCACAGGGAGGAGGCCGGGGAGGGCGGGGAGGGGACGGCACACACACTGAGTGGAAATATCCACGCGCAGCTGGGGCCCATACGCGACGCCGGAAGCGGGTCAGCAGTAGCTGGAGCGATCTGGGATCTGGGGGCGATCTAAAAATAGCCGCCCACTGAATAATGGAAAGCACGCTCCTCCCGCAGCCGCACCAACCAGCGGCCACCGGCTGCCCGCTGCGGGGCAGGGCACACGCTCGCTGGGCACCACAGAGGGATGTGCGCGTGGGGACCCGCCTCACCCAGCACCCAGGAGCCGAGGACCCACCTCACCCAGCTCCCAGGAGCCGAGGACCCACCTCACCCAGCTCCCAGGAGCCGAGGACCCACCTCACCCAGCTCCCAGGAGCCGAGGGACACCTCAACCCGCACCCAGGAGCCGAGGACCCACCTCACCCAGCACCCAGGAGCCGAGGGACACCTCACCCCGCACCCAGGAGCCGAGGGACACCTCACCCCGCACCCAGGAGCCGAGGGACACCTCACCCAGCTCCCAGGAGCCGAGTGTTTCACAAAAACGGCGAAACAGCCCTTTCCACCCCAGAGAAGCCGCCGCGGCAGTGTCTGTTCCAGAACAGGTCGCTGTGCACATGTGCACGTTATTTTTATTGACTTCAGAGAGGAAGGGAGAGGGAGAGAAACACCCATGATGAGAGAGAATCAGGGATCAGCTGCCCCCTGCACACCCCACACTGGGGATGGAGCCCACACCCCGGGCCTGTGCCCTGACCGGGAATCGAACCCTGACCTCCTGGCTCCTAGGTCGACGCTCCGCCACGGAGCCACGCCGGCTGGGCCCAAGCAGGTCACTTTACAGTCAAGTCTTTTTTTTTTTTTTAATATATATATATTTTATTGATTTTGTACAGAGAGGAAGGGAGAGAGATAGTTAGAAATATCGATGAGAGAGTCATCGATCAGCTGCCTCTTGCACACCCCCTACTGGGGATATGCCTGCAACCAAGGTACGTGCCCTTGACCGGAATCGAACCCGGGACCCTTCAGTCCCCAAGCCGACGCTCTATCCGTTGAGCCACACCGGTCCCGGCCCAAGTCTTGAGGAATCACGTGCGACTGGGAAAGGTCTCATTTCTACCCACAGGCGGACTCCGTTCTCAGAGCAGTTTGGGCTTGCATCACGTTTTGAAACCCGTGAACCGAAACGCGCGCTGGGAGATAGACAGGCACGGCGATAAGAGGTTTCGCCCGCTCCCCGTGCGGCCCAGATAAGAGGATCCAGGGAGCACCCTCCCGGGCCTGCCAGGGACGCCGACGGGTTTTCTCGTGCCCAGCCCGGCCCAGCCCAGCCGCCAACGGTGCCGTGACCCTCCCGGCTCTGAGTCCGAACCCACCAAGGGGCACGGCCTGCTGCCCCATGCGACGGCCGATCTCTGTGAGGCTGGGTAGCTGCCCGCTGCAGCCGAGCGCCTGGAAGGGAAGGTCCCCCGGCCGCTCTCCGCCCCGGCGCAGTGTCCCCTTCAGAGCCACCTCTGCACCCAGCAGCCCGGCTGCTCCTCCCCACCCTTCATGGGGGTTCTTCCCATCACTCAGCGACTGGCACCTCCCTGACCGGGTCCGGGGTCTCCATTCCCTACAGAAGAGTCACTGCCTACGCGGCTCAGGTGCTCATGGCGCCTCCGCCCGCCGCGGGGGCCTCCGACGGCAGCACGTGTCCCTGTCCGTGTCCTGGCCCCGAGGACAAGAACTAGGACCAGGACGGCCTGCACCCCGTGCCCGGGAGTGACTCAGGGCGGTCCTCGGAGCAGAAGCCAGGGAAGAGCTCGCTCCCTCCTTCCCATCACATGCCGGGCGGGCGGGCGGGCGGGCAGGAGGGCGAGGTGCTGGGCCGGCAGCATTCCTCTGCTCCCAGTCGCCTCTCCATGACCACACCTCCCGTGACCACACCTCCGGCTGCTCATCTCTTCCATCTCTTCCCCATGGCACAGGAAGCCTCACTCCACCGCACACACACACACACACACACACACACACACATACGCACACGCACAGGCACACACGCACACGCAGGGGAGACCGGAATGACCTGTGGGGGCCGGAATGGCAGTGGGCAGGAGCCGGGGTTCCCATCTCCCTGTGGAGAGAGAGAGGAGGCTGCGGGCTGTGTGTGCGCCCACTGGGTCTCCCTCTGTCACCAATGAGCACAGCCTCTAAGCTGCCTCCTGAGACCTGCCCAGGAGGAGCAGCTCCTGGAGGAATGGCCCCTGCAGTTCCCTCCACACCCGCTGCCCTCGGGGCCTCCTTTTCCGCGGCTCCCCCGCCCCCAGCGCTGGGAGTGCTCGCTGCCCTGGATCCTGCTGCAGCGCCTTCTGGCCGAACCTCCTCCCCTCCAGGTGCCCTCGCACTCACACACGATCCACCTGTCATTCCCCCTCCTCCTCCTCCTCGGCCGCGCTGCACACCCACTGCAGCCAGCAGCCGCCCGGGCTTCTCGGAGACAAGGTTTCCTCAGACAACGGTGGTGTGCCATCCACCCCGAAGCTCTCCCCTCTCCCCGCACTGGCCAATGGCATCGCCACTCACCTCCCAGTCTGACTCTCAGAAGCTCAGGGGACCGCGTGCGCCCCAGACCTCCGGTGGCCTCACACTCGCAGTTCAAACCCTCCCTGGACCCCAAGTCCGGTCACCAGAACCGGGTCCCTCCCTCCGACCCAACGCCTCGTTCCCACCAGCCTGGTTCCACCCGTGCCGGGAGCTTCTACCTGTGCCGGACAGCCTCCACCCGTGCCGGACAGCCCCCACCCGTGCAGACAGCCTCCACCCGTGCCGGGCAGCCTCCACCCGTGCCGAACGGCCTCCACCCGTGCCGGACGGCCTCCACCGGTGCAGACAGCCCCCACCCGTGCCGGACGGCCCCCACCCGTGCCGACAGCCTCCACCCGTGCCGGACAGCCTCTACCCGTGCCAGACAGCCCCCACCCGTGCCGGACGGCCCCCACCCGTGCCGGACGGCCCCCACCCGTGCCGGGCAGCCTCCACCTGTGCCAGATGGCCCCCACCCGTGCTGGGCAGCGGTCAAGAGCAGACTCCGCTCCGGAGGGGGTGGTGCTGATGAGCTCCTGCCCTCAGGGCCTCGGCTCCGCCCGTGTAACGGGAATGACTGACAGTTCCCAGCTCCTGACCAGCCTCCTTCCACCCTACCTCCTGGGGTTCAGTGAGAGAAGACAGGGAAGGGCCGGCCACGGGACGTGTAATTCCCGGTAACTGGGAGCAGCCGGTGGGCGTGCTCAGCGGTTGAGCATCAACCTATGAACCAGGAGGTCACGGTTGGATCGCTGCTCAGGGCACACGCCTGGGTGGCGGGCTCAGTCTCCAGCAGGGGGCGTGCAGGAGGCAGCTGATTCATGATCCTCATCTCTGATGTCTCTCCCTCACCCTTCCCTCCCACGCCAGCCTCTGCTGTGAGCCCTCCTGAGGCCCGCCCTCACCCCCATGAGCACGGGAGCTCCGTGGAGGCGGCTCTGGGCCCAGCACGTGCCGGACAAACACAGAGTGTCCGGTGTGTGTGTGTGAGAGCAGCGCCCTGATGTGCTGAACCAGACGGCCGGAGGGGACACCACGGGACAGAGGGAAAGGATGACGCGGCCGGCATGGGGAAGTGCCCGCCACGATCTCCAAACCAGACCTCGGTGAGGAAGCTCCGCGCCACCATTTCCTCCGCGGCCGGGGGAGCGACGCTGGGACGGCCTTGTGGGGTGGGGGGGGGGGGGCGGGCTGTCCATCAGAAGGCAGGCTGCCTCCTCCTCCTCCGACCCCTCCCTCCCAGTCCTGAGAGCATCTGTTTACTGGTTACAACGCATCCAAACAAGCTGACGCCTGACATCAGAGCAGGGTCTGCATTCTTCCACAAAATAAACAACTGGCAGCCGGAGCCTGGAGAAGGACGGGGTTCACAGCTCTGACACAGGACCCGGGCTCAGCAACGCCTCCGAAATGTCTGCTTTCCAGGTAAGACGCTCCCACTTTGTTTATCGTTTACGGCTCAGACGCTTCCCTCTGTGCCCACCATGGATTTCTGCTATCGTTTCACTAGTAGGTGGCTTTTCAACGTCTGGTTCTAAAATGGACTGCTCTTGAATATGTGAAAAGTCAGACAGTTTATCATGGGAAAAGACAAAACCCATGCCCGAAGACCCTATACCGATGGCATCATTAAAGAAGGGATTCTAGTCCTGACCGGTATGGCTCAGTGGATAGAGCGTCGGCCTGTGGACTGAAGGGCCCCGGGTTCGATTCCGGTAAAAGGGCATGTACCTTGGTTGCGGGCACATCCCTAGTAGGGGGTGTGCAGGAGGCAGCTGATGGATGTTTCTCTCTCATCGATGTTTCTAACTCTCTATCCCTCCCCCTTCCTCTCTGTAAAAATCAATAAAATATATTTTTAAAAAGAAGTGATTTTAGTAACCAGAGCAAAGGTGGGCTGATTTTCGAGTGATTAATAGACTATTAGGCGAGACCTCTGAAACACGTAGTCGGTTAGCATTCCTGCCTAAGTGTCTGCAGCAAATGAAGAACACTGACATCAGAAGGAGGAAAACGCCCTTTCCCGGTCCACACCGTACACTTTGCTCTGAGAGACGCGGCTCGGAAACAAACCCTCCGCCAGCACAGCACTGCTGCCGAGGCTCCTCTTTGTCTCCGGTCGCGCGGAGGTCTCGGGCTGGGGGTTTCCTGGTCTTTCAGACATTCCGACTGTTGCCAAGGCGAACGTTACCAAGTGCCAACAATACCCATTGAGGCCGCTGACAGGGCGAGAGGGCCGCTCTCTAAGGGAAGGGAGGCTGCTCCCAGGCCGGACGGGCACTCTTCACAGCCGGAGGAGAGAGGAGAGGCCTGCCGAGCCGGCAGGCAGCAGGGCTCGCTCAGCGGCAGAGCCGGAGCGCGCGGGCCCACCGCGGCTAGATGTGTCAGCGCCAGCACAGCGCCTCCCGGCCGCTCCCCCGCTAACGGGACAGCCCAGCGGAGGAGGGTGCTGTGGGGAGCACGGAGCCACGTGCTCCGGGCTGGATCCCGGCATGCCCGTCCGTCCGCAGCCTGCCAAACCCGGAGCCGGTCAGATCCCGCCCTCCCACCCCGGGGAGAGAGTGACAGGAGCGGAGGCAGTGTGGCCTCTCTGTGCGCTGCGTGGGGGTGAGGGGGGGAGGGTTCTAGAAAGGGGGACACAGCACCGACATCACCGAGGTGCCAGGAGCCCCGAGTGGGCAGCTCAGTGCACAGCCCGGAGTCCAGGCCGGCCGAGCAGGGCTGCGGCTCACATCCGATTCCTTCACTTCCTTTCTCCCAGAAGTGTGTTCCCTACGGGTCCCTCCGGGGTCCAGAAGCTAGAGGACATGCCTGACAGACAGACAGACACACACACACACACAGGAGGCCGGTTCCCGTGAGGAGCCTCGGCCCCCGGGGCCTCTCTGCCCATCCACACGCCATCGCACCCCTCCTTCCCCTCCTCTGAAGACCCTCCCGGGGGTCCAGCTTCCTAGGCCGCTGACCCCAGCACCGAGACACACGCCCTCTCCTCCCGCGGACGGCAGAGGAGCCGGAGATGAAACCGCACCGGCAGGCTCTGTGCCCCTCCTCGGGTCCCCGACACGTCCAGGCCCAGAGGAACCCGGACACGGACACCCTCCCCGGACGACCTTCTAAAAAATCACGTCTACGCCTGACGCCCGTTTTTAAAACGTTTGACAGCTTTTCCTCCTTCGGCATCAAAGCCCGAGGATCCAAGTGCAAAGAGAGCCGTCACAGGAATACAAATACAACCACGGGAAACGGGACTGACACGGATTCAGATGATTTCCCGAACACAGAGACGTTAAAGGATTTCCCAGGTTAAAGGAGCCGCCGGGAAAACACGCCGCTGGGCACCGCGGGGCAGCGAGCGCGCGTTAAACCCTGACCCACCTCCTTTCACAATTCTAAAGGGCCATAAGCCACTCCCCACCCCCTACCGCCCCAAACCATCTTCAAAAAATTTAAAAACTGATTTCAGAGGAGAAGGGAGAAGGAAGGGGAGGAAGAGAGAGAAACATCCGTGATGAGAGAGAATCACGGATCAGCTGCCTCCCGAACACCTCTCACTGGGGATCGAGCCCACAACCCGGGCCTGTGCCCTGACCAGGCCTCGAACCCGGACCTGCTGGTTCCTAGCTGGACCCCTGAGCTCCCTTAACATCCGGAGAAAAATGTGTAACCCTGAGACACTTCCCCAGCAAACACACCACACGCCCTAGAAGGATGAACCGGGCCCGGAACCTTCCAAAACGACCCTAAAAGCCACCGGACGGAACCGCCGGGCCAGAAGGGGCGCGGCCTCCGATTCTCCCAGCAAAACTCCCGTTTTCCCAGCGACCCGGGCTCCCGGCCCAGCCAGAGGCCTTTTCCTGTTGTTCTGCGGCCCGTTGGCGGCTACTGCCCGCGCCCTGGAAACCCCTCTCCTGCTTGAAAAATAAAAACAAAACACATCCCGCCGCGGGGAGCGCTTCTTTCCCTCCGCGAACGAAGCCAGCATCCGTTCGGGGCAGAGGAGGAGAGGAACGGGTCTCCCCGTGGCCAAGACGGACTGGAAGCGGCACCGGGGCTCAGCCGCGGCGCCCCGGGCGCCCGCAACCTCGGCGAGCGACTCCGGGCGCCTCGATCCAAATGTCAAAATCCAGGCGGAGCTTCGCCCCCCGCGGCCCGACCACACCGACACCGGCTCAGACTGGCCGGCGGAGCGGGCACGGCTATGGGGGGTCGGGGGATGCATCCATGAAAACCAAAGGTCGGAACCGACTAAATAGCCCTAAAAGCAGACCGATCCGCGATCCCCGATCCCCGATCCGCGATCCAATCCAAGGAGCCGGGCGGGACCATCTCCTCCCATCCCCCCCGACCAGGCCAGGGCGCCGGGCTCCGGCCCCGACCCGCCGCGCGTGTCCCTCCGTCCTCCCCTCCCGGACCCGCGGGCCGGAGGGCGGGGAGCGCGGGGCGCGGGGCCGGAGCGCGGGGCTCCCTCCCGGGGGTCAGGGGGACACGGGCCGCCCTCCCGGGGGTCAGGGGGACACTGGCCGCCCTCCTGGGGGTCAGGGGGCGCGGGGCGCCCTCCCGGGGGTCAGGGGGCGGGGGTCAGGGGGACGGGGTCAGGGCGGGGGGCCCCTACCTGAGCCGAAGGCCTTGGCCACCAGCCAGGCCAGGTTGCAGGCGACCTTGGCCCGCGGGAAGTCGTAGTGGTCGAAGGGCTTGATGGCGGGGACGATGAACGTCCGCCGCAGCTCGCGCGGGTCCCCCGCGGCGTCGCCCATGGCGGCGGGTGCGGGCGCGGGGCCGGCCTCACATGGCGCGCGGGGCCGGGGCGGCGCGGGGGCCGCGCGCGGGGAGCCCCCGCCTCCCGCCTCCCGCTCCGGCCGCCGCCGCCGCGAGCGCGCGTGAGCCGCTCCCCTTTGTCTGCGCCGGGGCCGGCGGGGCGGCGGCTGCAGGCGGGCCGGGCTCAGCGCCGGCGCCGGGGCCCGGGGCCCGCCATGCGGGGCGCCCCCCCTCAGGCCGCGGCGCGGGGGCGCGGGCGGGGGCGGCCGGCGGCGCGACGCTCCGGAAACGTCAAAATCTCGGCGGCCGGCCTCCTCCGCGCCCCCCGCCGCCGCCGCGCCCGCCGCCCGCCCGGGAGACGCCGCCGCCGGCTGCGGCTCCCGCCCGGGCCGGTGACGCCCTCAGGGCTTCCCCCTGTCACGCCCGGTGCCTCGGATCGCGGCCGCCGCCGCCGCCGCCACCGCTGCGGTTTTCCGGCTGCGGCGCTGGACCGAGGGAGCAGCCGCGGGCACTGAGCATGCGCCCTCGCGCGGCCACGCCCCGCACAGGCCCCGCCCCCTTCAAGCCCCGCCCCCAGCCCGGCTTTCCCTCAGCCGCCGGGCTCCTCGGTTCCCCGGGCGCGGCGCACTGAGCATGCGCCCTCGGGCGACCACGCCCCGGAAAAGCCCCGCCCATGACAGGCCCCGCCCCCTGATCCGCCCCAGCCCTGCTCCCCTTCAGCCGCAAAGGATCCCCGCCCCAGACCCGGCGCACTGAGCATGCGCGGCCTCGCTTTCGTCCCACCCACACCCTCGGCCACGCCCTCGTGCCCGCCCCTGACTGGCTCCCCTCCAGCCGCAGGCACCGCCTCCCGGGCGCACTGAGCATGCCCAGCTCCGTTCCCTCCCAGGACACGCCCCGGGACACGCCCGTGGCCACGCCCCCTGTCATATTTCTCCAGCCGCTGGCATCTCCGCCCTCACTGAGCATGCGCCGCCCTCTGCAGCCGGGTCCCGGGTCCCCCGCGTTTGCTTTGTGATCAGCACTGGATGGATTGCTCGCCTGGGCGGACATCCTCCGCGTCCCGGGCGCTGGGCCGCAGCCACCGCCGCTGCTGGGGAGGAAAGGGGAGGGAGGGAGGGAGGGAGGGAGGGAGGAGAGAGGCCTGGGAGGAGCCAAGAGATCTGGTATGGATGCAAACGCCGCTTAGGTGACACGGCTTGGCTGCGAACCTGCCCAGCACGCACCATTCTGGTTAGTCCTCCAAGGAACCCTCAAAGGTGGTGGCCGCGAAACGACCGAGGTGATCCGCATGCATTCACTCACGGAGTAGGGGGGGCACGAGGTTGAAGGATCGGTAGACCCCTTCTCCTTCTTCTTAATATATTTTATTGATTTTTTTTATGGAGAGGAAGGGAGAGGGATAGAGTCAGAAACATCGATAAGAGAGAAACATCCATCAGCTGCCTCCTGAATGCCCCCCACTGGGGATGTGCCCACAACCAAGGTCCATGCCCTTGACCATAAATAATCGAACCCAGGATCCTTGAGTCCGCAGGCTGATACTCAACTACTGAGCCAAACCTGCGAGGACAGAAAAAAAAATGTTTTTTTAATCAGCCTGTAGCACACAACTAGGAAACTGGCAGATCCAGACTTTGAATCCAGGACTGTCTTATTCCAAAGCCCGTGCTTTAATTACCAGAGCCTCCCTGGAATTACTTGCCCTTAAGATAGAAACGAGCTCTGACCGGTTTGGCTCTGGATAGAGTAGAGCATCGGCCTGGGGACTGAAGGGTCCCGGGTTCGATTCCTGTCAAGGGCATGTACTTTGGTTGCGGGTACATCCCCAGTAGGGGGTGTGCAGGAGGCAGCTGATTGATGTTTCTCTCTCATCAATATTTCTGTCTATCCCTCTCCCTTCCTCTCTAAAAAAAAAAAAATCAATAAAATATATTTTTTTAAAAAGAAGAAAAAAGATCGAAGCAAGACATTGGAAGCGTGAGAAGAGGAGCTTTGGGCCCTACTGTCAGCCTGGCCCGGCCCATGTGTCTCCGTGGCTGAGCGTCCACCGAGGAACCAGAAGGTCAGGGTTCGATCCCCGGTCGGAGCACAGGCCTGGGTTGCGGGCTCGATCCCCCGTGTGGAGCGTGCAGGAGGCAGCCGATCCATGATTATTTCTCATCCTTGATGTTTCCTTCTCTCCCTCCCTCTCCCCTGCTCTCTGAAGTCATTAAAAACATCTTTAAAAATAAAAGGGTAGGCTGCTCCGCCAGCAGGCTCTGCCCCTTTAATCCCGTTAAATCCCTGCAAATGCTCACGGTGAGCCCAGGAGGCCAGGGGCAATCCCTGCTGGCAGCGTGGGCCGGGAGAGGAATGTGCGGGAGGGCGATCCTACGCGCAGGGCGGCTGAAGTCATGTTTCCGTCACTTAATGACTGCGAACGGAGGCTGTCTCACGGGCACAGGGGCCCGGAAAGTTAACCTGCGGTCACAGCGCCCACGGGGTTCGACTCCATTCGAGGGCCTGTACCTCGATGGCAGGCTCCTGCCCGGCCTGGGTGAGGGCGCGTGCAGGAGGAAACCGGTCAATGAGTCTCTCTCCCATCGGTGTTTTTCTCTCTCCCTGTCTTTCCCACTCTCTCTAAAAACCGATGGAAAAAATGTCCTCGGGTGAGGATTAAATAATAAGACGAATCCTCTATAATAAAAGCCTAATATCCTAAGAGCCGGGTTGCCCGTTCAACCAATCAGAGTGTAATATGCTGCCCTCACGGGTGTGGCTCCGTGGACAGAGATTGGCCTGTGGACTGAAGGGTCCTGGGTTCCATTCCGGTCAAGGGTATGTCCCTTGGTTGCGGGCACATCCCCAGTGGGAGGCAGCTGATTGATGTTTCTCTCTCATCAATGTTTCTAACTCTCCCCCTTCCTCTCTGTAAAAAAAAAAAATCAATAAAATATATATTTAAAAACAAAAACAAAGTGTAATATGCTAATGATATGCTAAGGCCACTCATCTGCTCACTATGACATGCACTGACCACCAGGGGGCAGATGCTCCAACCCATAGGCTAGCTTGCTGCTGGGGTCCAGCCAATGGGGACCGAGTGAGATGGGCCAGACACACCCTGGAGCCCTCCCACTGTCCCTCCCTGGCTGGCCAACCACCCACATTGCTCCCTGGCCGTCCCCACCCCCCCATCCCGAATCCGTGGGGTCCCTCTGCCTGACCTGCGCCCTCTCACAATCAGGGGCCCATTGGGGAATGTCGGAAATCCAATTTCAGCCGAATCCCACAGGCCAGGCCGAGTGACCCCACTGGTGCACGAATTCGTGCACCAGGCTTCAATAATAATAATAATAATAATGGCCAAAGCCAGTTTGGCTCAGTGGATGATAGAGCATCAGCCTGTGGACTGAAGGGTCCCGGGTTCGATTCTGGTCAAGGGCATGGACCTTGGCTGCGGGCACATCCCCAGTGGAGGGTGTGCAGGAGGCAGCTGATCGATGTTTCTCTCTCATCTGTGTTTCTGACGCTCTATCCCTCTCCCTTCCTCTCTGTAAAAAAATCAATAAAATATATTTAAAATAATAATAATAAAAATAAATAACATAGCTCAAATCACCTGCCACTGAATGCCAGCCCGACAAGACAAATCCAGAGACACCTGTGGCCTGCCAAGGTCGGAGAGAGAAGCCGAAAGAAACACTTGCCCGGGGGATTACCATCACCCGCCAGCCGAGACGAGGCGGCTGAGGCCAGAAACCAGGTCCAGCCCGCGTCCGGCCGGAGCGGTGCGGGGTCAGAGCTCTGGGGACCCGACCGGGAGCGACACCGAAACCTACATACGCACAATGCGGAAGGGGAGGAGACAAAGGCGCGGCTGCGGCCGGCCGGCCCTCCGACGCCGCGGGATGCATTTCGGTGGCCCTGGCCCCGATCATCGCCTGCGTTTTAGGAATGGAGGGGGTGAGGGGGGCGGAGGGGGGGCAGGACTGCCCGCACAAAGGGCAGCTTTCACTCGCGGGGCGGCCGAGACACCTGGGGTCACAGCAGGAGGCTCTGTGAACGGAGAGACACCCCGCGGACAAAGAGGGATTCATGTGGAGGGAGACGGGCGCCCGGAGAGGGTGCTCTTTGTGGCACCTCCAGAATGGTCCCTTTTAGACGCCGGCGTCGCCACAGCGCGCCAGGCAGAGAGGGGTGCCCTCCCCGGCCTCCTCAGGATCCAGGGCGTCGAGGAAAACAAGCCCCACGCCCCGGGGTGCCCCGGGGCCCTGCCCGGCTGCCCATACAGAGAGCTCTGTGTGTGTGTGTGTGTGTGTGTGTGTGTGTGTGTGTGTTTAAATATATTTTATTGATTTTTCACAGAGAGGAAGGGAGAGGGAGAGAGAGCTAGAAACGTCGATGAGAGAGAAACATCGACCAGTTGCCTCCTGCACACCCCCCACTGGGGATGTGCCGGCAACCCAGGTCCATGCCCTTGACTGGAATCGAACCCAGGACCCTTCAGTCCGCAGGCCGACGCTCTATCCACTGAGCCACACCGGTTTCAGCTCTCTCTGTGTGTTTGGTCTTCGGGCTTAGCATCTCTATCCGACAGACAACAGCGTATTCACTTCCTCCGACACATACACACCTCCTCCCCGGCTTATGTTGTTTTCTGTATATTTTTATTTTTAATTTTTAAAAATGTATTTTATTGATTTTTTTACAGAGAGGAAGGGAGAGGGATAGAGAGTTAGGAACATCGATGAGAGAGAATCATCCATCAGCTGCCTCTTGCACACCCCCCACTGGGGATGTGCCTGCAACCAAAGTACATGCCCTTGACCGGAATCGAACCTGGGACCCTTCAGTCCGCAGACCGACGCTCTACCACTGAGCCAAACCGGTTTCAGCATAAAATATATTTTTAAAAATAATAATAATTAAAAAAGGAAAAAGAATGACCGAGGGTGGTGGGGGCAGGGGCTGGGGGAGGGGGGAGGAACCTCGCCAGCTGAGGGCGGAGCGGAGGGGCCATCTGGTAAACCCCGTGGGCTGGGAGGGCCCGGGCGGTGTGGCTCACACGCTGTCTCCCCCAGACACAGCGCGGCTTTCATCGGCCGGGTTTTATGAGGGTTACTTCATCCGTCCTCGCCACCGCCCAGCGGGGCCCGCGGAGATGCCAAGTGGGTGGTGGAGCGGCCCGACCGGTGTGTGTGTGTGTGTGTGTGTGTGTGTG
The DNA here is from genome assembly GCA_949987585.1 of Pipistrellus pygmaeus. Classification (NCBI taxonomy): domain Eukaryota; kingdom Metazoa; phylum Chordata; class Mammalia; order Chiroptera; family Vespertilionidae; genus Pipistrellus; species Pipistrellus pygmaeus. The sequence continues at coordinate 17,116,194 of OX465322.1, read as the reverse complement.
TGTGTGAGTGTCTGTGTGTGTGTGTCTGTGTGAGTGGGTGTGTGTCTGTGTGTGTGTGTGTCTGTGTGTGTGTCTGTGTGTGTGTCTGTGTGTGTCTGTGTGTGTGTGTGTGTCTCTCTGTGTGTGTCAGTGTGTGTGTGAGTGTGTGTGTGTGAGTGTGTGTGAGTGTGTGTGAGTGTGTGTGTGTCTCTGTGTGTGTGTGTCTGTGTGTGTCTCTCTGTGTGTGTCTGTGTGTGTGTGTGTGTGTGTGGCAGGCAGGAAGCTCCCGGCGGGGCCCCGGGGCCGTGTCTACGCCGAAGAGCGAGGCCTGGCCGGCGTGTTCCCGGCCCGGCACCCTCTGGCGTGGCTGGGCACGGCGACTGGACTGGGACGGAAAGGGTTCTCTGGTCCCAGATGCTGGCGTTTTCAAACACGCTGGTATTTGGCGGTCATGGCCTCGGGCCAGTTCCCCTCCCGTGTCAGCCGCCAAAAATAGAAAATCAGATCTTCCCGCAGGGCTCTCGCTGGGACGGCACTGAGCTGTGAGGACCTCTTTCTTTTTTAAGCATGTTCTTTTATGTTTTAATATATTTTATTGACTCTTTTTTTTCCCCCCAGAGAGGAAGGGAGAGAGTTAAAAACATCGATGAGAGAGAAACATCCATCAGCTGCCTCCTGCACGCCCCCCGCTGGGGATGTGCCCGCCACCAAGGTCCATGCCATTGACCGGAATCGAACCCGGGACCCTTGAGTCAGGCTGACGCTCTGTCCACTGAGCCAAACTGGTTAGGGCTGAGGCCCTCTTTCTGACTACAGTGTGGATGTGCATGTGGTCATCCCTTTAAAATATAGATAAGATAGATAGATGACAGATGCATAGATTTGAGAGAGGAAGGGAGAGAGCGAGAAATGTCCATGGTAAGAGAGAATAATGGACTGGCTGCCTCCTGCACGCCCCACACTGGGGATGGAGCCCGCCACCCGGACCTGTGCCCTGACCCGGAATCGAACCCTGACCTCCTGGTTTCTAGGTCGATGCTCAGCCCCTGAGCCACGCCGGCCGGGCCCGGAAACAGACGCCCCACTTCCCGCTTTGGGAGGGTCTCCTGGGTCAGGACGTTAGGGGGGATTTGAAGATGAGGGTTCGATGAACAGACACACAGTGTGGCTTCCTCCTCCTCCCGCCCTGGTTTTCTAATCCGTCCCTCCCGTCTTCCTCCTCCTCCCGGAGATCAGAGGAAGGCCACTTCCGGTTTCGCTCCCGGTGCTAATGAAAGCCTCTGGGTTAAACCAGGAAGCGGGAAATTACAGCCTGGCGCCGGGGCCGGGAGGAGGGGAGGGAGAGCCTGCGGGTGGCTCTGTCCAGAACGACAGGGGGCTCCGGGGAGCCAGCGTGGCTCCCGCCCTGTGAGGAACAGCCCGGGCTCTTCAGCGGGCGGAGAGCCGGAGCCGATACAAAGTGTCAGCTTCTCCGCCTGATACTTTGTATCCAGCATCTAACGGATACTGTATCCTCGGACGGAACCGCTGGGTGGGATTCGGCAGGAAAACCTCCCGTGTTACAGGATCCACACGGGATCCCACACTGGAAACGGTGTCACTGCTGCACAGGAAACCGTCTAACGAGGGTTCATTAGAAAGTTAATTTCTAACGAGCGTTCCGTTTGGAAAACCATATCCGCTCCGCACAGCACCGGTTGATACAACGCTGGGATAGCCAGGACCGGTTTGGCTCAAGATAGAGCGTCGGCCTGCGGACTGAAGGGTCCCGGGTTTGATTCCGGTCGGGGGTCATGTACCTTGGTTGCGGGCACATCCCCAGTGGGGGGTGTGCAAGAGGCAGCTGATCGATGACTCTCTCTCATCGATGTTTCTGACTCTCTCTCTCTCTCTCCCTTCCTCTCTGTACAAAATCAATAAAATATAAATTAAAAAAAAATAGAAAAAAGAAATTCACATTGTTGTCCAACCAAAATAGTAAACAAGAAAACACACACTGGGATAGCAATCCTATCCCAGTGGTGGGCAAACTGCGGCTCTCGAGCCACATGCGTGTGGCTCTTTGGCCCGTTGAGTGTGGCTCTTCCACACAATACCACGTACCCTTATGAAGATAATAACAACGCACTGACGTACTTAGTTTAAGTTTAAAAAATTGGGCTCTCAAAGGAAATTTCAGTCGTTGTCCTGTTGACATTTGGCTCCGTGGACTGAGGAGTTTACAGCAGACAGCCCGAGGGGCTGGAGAAAATGGGAATAAAACGACGGAGGTCCCTGCTTCTCAGACCGGGACCGTTAACACTGATCGCTATGGACAACAAATAACCAATTATTAACTGGTAGAGGGTCAATCTGCATTATTAACTGGCATCCGTATTATTAACTGGTGGTTTTACAATCAAAACGTGGTTCCAATTCATGACTTGCTGTCGGTAGCAATCAGTATTTACAGTTTCACTTGGTTTTGATATATATATTTTATTGACTTTTTACAGAGAGGAAGGGAGAGAGAGCTAGAAACGTCGATGAGAGAGAAACATCAACCAGCTGCCTCTTGCACACCCACTACTGGGTATGTGCCTGCAACCAACGTACATGCCCTTGACCGGAATCGAACCTGGGACCTTTCAGTCCGCAGACTGACGCTCTACCACTGAGCCAAACCGGTTTCGGCAGTTTCACCTGGTTTTAGAAGCAACACCTTCCTGCTCCCACCAGACACAGAGCAGTGTCTTCTTTCCGAAGCGATCTGGCCTGGCAGTCGATGTTGATGGTTGACCTGGATCAACCCGTGATTCTGTGCGTTTGGGATTCTCAGAATAAACCCACTTTCATCGCCAGTCCCAATTCGATGCAAAAAGACTTTCTTTGGTGCCGTTGAAGCACCATTTTGCCGATGACTTTTTGGTTTTCCATTTGTCTTTCCTTCAGTGGATGTGGCACCCATTTTCCTTCCTTTAAAATCCTTCCCGTTGCTTGTAAACGATCGGAAACTGTTTGCTGAGCAACGTTGAATCTCTCTGCAAGTTGTTTTTTGAGTTTGACACGCATCTTCATCCAGTAATGCTTGTCACTGTTGGTCTTCAAACTTTTTCAGTTGACCTGGGCGTTCTTTGTCTTTCACACCGAAATCCTCCCTTTTAAACCAGCGTCCACACGTATCTTGAGATGGAGCGTGTTCACCATAAGCTTCCCGAAGTACACGATCACTTCCAGCAGCACTTTTTTTCCAACTAAAATAACGAATTAAAACTTCCCACAAATGCTCTATTTTTTTTGGCACGAAATTTGACATTTTTAACCGTAAAAATATCTATGATGTTAACACACCTTCAGCAAATTTGACATAGGAAGTTTTGAAGCTTGCTGTCAATACCACAAAACGGCCTACACATCAAGTCGCATTTCTATCAACATACGTGTGACTCCGTCTAGTGAGAAAAAATTCCGCAGTGTTCACCGGCCCAGCCGGTCACTGCTTTTGGATCCAAGACGTTCGTTCTTCCCACAACACGCCCTCTCCTCGTGGCGCCCTCCCCTCGAACACGTTGAAGTAACATTTAAAAACGAGGCCACCGCTTGGGAGGGCGGAGAGTCAGGCTGCCTGTGAAATGTGGGCTCTGTGTAACGGGGTGTGTGTGTTTTCAGAACGCCGGGAAGAAAAAAATGCCTTGACCTCACGCTGTGTGATGAGCAACCCCTCCCAGCCGAGCCATAAATCTCCGAGGAGGGAGGCTGGGGTGGCCAGTGCTGGGCGGGCCGGCTGCCCTCCCTGCCTCGGCAACAAAGAGGCATTCACGGCCCCGCGGCCGCCTCCCCGGGCGTTCCCGTCCCGCACCGGCTCAGCGGAGGGCGGCCGGGTGGCGGGTGCAGTTTGTCCGGAAAACCAGGGGTGTGTTCATGTGCCCCTGGCGTCTCCCCACGGGTGGGACTCCGTCTGGGCCATCAGGTCCCGGTTGCTCCCATAGAACCAAGAAACTCCCAGCACCCCCGGGCTGCACACCCAATTGGCTTTTTAATTTGTTTAATTTCATATTCTGTCTTTCAATTGTATTTACAAGGAGAGGCCAGGTTATGATGATCTCTGGATGCATGATAATCTGACCACTCGGGGTGTGTGTGTGTGTGTGTGAGAGAGAGAGAGAGACCTGGAGCAGCTGGGCAGTGTGGAACACCTGGGTCTAGCCCTGGCCAGCTGCTCTATGTCTGCATATGCAAATGAAGCCACCATCTTTGTTGAGTTCATTTGCATACTCACCCTTGATTGGCTGGTGGTCGTCACAAAGGTGTGGTCATTTTGCACCTTACTCTTTTATTAGTGTAGATGTCTCTCTCTCTCTCTCTCTCTCTCTCTCTCTTTCTCTCTCTCTCTCTCTCTCTTCTGCTCTGAAATCAATAAAAATATATTTTTAAAAATGCTAAGGCTCATGTGCTTGCTTCGAAAAGTAGGGGGTTGCTGGGGGACCCCTTGGAGGCTCATCTTGGGGGAAAGCGAGTTCTAAAGGAAACGGTTTCTCGAGGCGCCGTGGGGAGGAGGAGAAGCGGCTGAGAAAGCCGGGGGATGTGCGGGGAGGAGCGTGGGACACGGTGAAGGCCAGTCCCCGGTACACGGAGCTCAGCCATGAGGGGGTTAATATGGGGTTTTCTGCTTCTGACGAGCATTTTCTCCTAACTGCTGCTCTGAAATCAAATTATAGCTTTCCAGGGGGAAAAAGAGAGAGAGAGAGAGAGAGAGAGAGAGAGAGAGAGAGAGAGAGAGAGAGAGGAGAGGAATACGCTGAGGTGTGCACAGGGATCGGACCGCCGCCCCTCTGAGACCGCTGCCTGGGCCGTGGGGGTTTCCGTGCCGCGTGCAACCTTCCCCGCAGTCCGTGACCTCTCACACGCATTCCCACGGCGGGGACGGGGGCGGGGGCGGGGGCAGGGGGGCTGGCAGGGCGGGCCCCCGGCTGGCTGGCGATCTGTGGGATCTAGAATGCATTCCCTGACTTCAGCCCGGCCGGCGTGGCTCGGCGGTTGAGCACTGACCGGTGAACCGGGAGGTCAGGGTTCGATTCCCGGTTGGGGCACAGGTCCTGGTTTCGGGCACGATCCCCAGTGTGGGGCGTGCAGGAGGCAGCAGGCCAATATCTTTCTCCCATCGACGTTCCTCTCTCCATCCCTCTTCACTCCTCTGTCTAAACATTGATAAAATAAAACAAATAATGAAATTTGCTCTGGCTGGTGTGGCTCAGTGGACAGAGCCCCAGCCTGCGGACTGAAGGGTCCCGGGTTGGATTCCAGTCCAGGGCACAGGTCCGGGTTGTGGGTTCCATCCCCAGTAGGAGGCCAGTCCATGATTCTCTTTCATCATTGCTTCTATCTCTCTCATGCTTCTCTCTCTCTCTCTCTCCCTCTCCCTTCCTCCCTGAAATCAATAAAAATATGCTTCAAACAAACAGAAAACAGTGGCCCTCCAGTGCCACCCCCGTGCTGTCTGTCTCGGCGGGATGCCAAGCCTCACCTGGAAGCGGGTAGGGAGCGGCTGCAGGCGAAGAGGTGTGAGCCCCGGTTCCCAGGCGGCCGGGAAGGATGGGCGTTGGGATGCCTGTTCGTGTCTCAACAGCTCTCGCTGTGACCGCATTTCCTGTTCGGAGACGGGCTCAGAGTGGTCACGTAGGACATGTGAGCTCCACCTGAGTCAGGCCGCACCTTTCCGGCCCCGCCCTGCCCAGCGGCGTCTGTCCGGGGGCTCGGAGCGTGTCAGCACCGCGGCCTGCGGTTCCCCCGGCGCTCCCACAGGGAAGGCTCCCGCCGCCGCCGCCCGCCGCTCACCCACAGGCCGCCGTCTCCCCGTGTCCGTGGGGAGGCAGAGCAGCGGGGGGAAGTGGACTGTGCTCCGAGGAGTCCTGATTGGGGACCTGAATCTGAGCTGCTTTTTTTTTTAACAACAACAAACACACAGGCCCTGGCTGGTGTGGCTCAGTGGATAGAGCGTCGGTCTGTGGGCTGAAGGGTCCTGGGTTCGGTTCTGGCCAAGGGCACAGGCCCGGGTTGCAGGCTGGATCCCCAGTTGGGGGGCGTGCAGGAGGCAGCCGATCAAATGATTCTCTCTCATCATGGTTGAGCCTATCCCTCTCTCCCTCTCCATTCCTCTTTCTAAAATCAATAAAAATATATTTAAAAAATAAACATATTTTTTTTATTGATTTCAGAGAGGACAGAGATCAAGATATCCACGATGAGGGAGAATCATGGATCGCCTGCCTCTTGCACAAGGGTGACCCCCCCACTGGGGTTCGAGCCCACGACCACGGGGGGAATCGAACCAGAACCGTGACCTCCTGGTTCACAGGCCGGACACTCAGCCACGGAGCCGCGCCTGCTGGGCCCAGCAGCGTCCCTGGGGCAAAATACACTTCCCGAGTCCTCAGCCCCTTCCCCTCCGGTCCCTGTGATTTCTGCACCACCAGCCCCGGGGGGCCCTGGCTCAGAGGCTGCCCATCCGGGACCGTTAGCCAGAGGGACCCAGCCGCAGACGGTGCTGTTTTCTCTCTGCTGTCGGGCGGGTGTGGCCGTGGCGGGAACTCGCCACATGAAACGCCTCGGCTTAATGGTAGGGCCAGGCCGGCCAGCCCAGAGCGCAGTCAGCATCCAGCATCCAGGCCTCCGGGGCCTGCGAACCCCCCTGCCCCCCATGCCCGCCCTTTGCACGCAGACTTCCCGCTCTGTCCCGTGCCCGGCCCCGCGCCGCCCCTCCCGCCGTCCCTTGGGGCCGTCCGAGGCCTTTTCCGCCCCCGCGATCCGTCAGTTCTTCCAGGGGGATCCCCGCCCCGCCCTGCCCCGCCCCGCCCCGCCCCGCAGACGGCCTCCCGCCCGGATCGGGCTCCGGGCTTTCCCTCCAGCCGGGAGCCGGGAAGGGGCGGGGCCAGCGCGTGGGTCTCCGCCCCCTGCTCCTGGCCACGCCCACTCACCCATAGGATCTTCCCACCATAGCCCCGCCCCTCCGCCTTGGCCCCGCCTTCCCTGTAGATCTAGGGCGGCGCCGCGGCCCCTCCCAAAACCCGGAGCCTGACTCCGCTCCGCACGCCCCGCCCAGCAGCGGGGAGGCCGAGTCTGGAGGCAGGAAGCCCGGCCCGGCGCGTGAGGAGCTGCGGGGGACGCGGCGGGCCCGGCGGCTCGGGCCTCCGTCCATCTGGACCCGGGCGCTAGGGCGTGGCAGCAGGAGGGGCCCTCCCTCCCATCATGCCAAGCTCTACGCCCGCCCCGTCTCCTAGCAACGCCTGACGCGCAGGCGCTCTGAGTGCTGAGCGGCGGGCCGCGCAGGCGCCCTGGGTGCGGGCCGCCGGGCCGCGCAGGCGCCCTGGGTGCGGGCCGCCGGGCCGCGCAGGCGCTCTGGGTACGAGGCGCAGCGCGGGTGAGACCTGGGTCCGGGAACTGGGGGTGGGTGTGGGGTCGGGGATGGAGGGATGGGGGGACCCGGCGGGGAAGGGGGCCGCCCTTGGACTCTGCATTCCCAGCCTTTAGCGCCCCCAGAAAGCCGCGCTCCACGGGGCCATAAGATCGCCTTTGCAGACCCCCAGCTGCATTTTGTTGTTGTTGTTGTTGTGGGAATCGAGCCGTTTGCCCTGAGAATTGTTTTTGAGGCAAAACGGGTAAGAGCGTATGGGATGGCCATTTGCGCAGACGCCCCTGGTGAGGCGGGCCCCCCGGGCCCTGACACGGGCTCCTGTGCGGGAGACTCAGGCTAAGGGGTGTGTGTGTCTATGGGGGACACGCCCCTGCCTGGGACCCCGAACAAGGTCCGCTGACCTGGGGAGCACTGAGCACCCTGGCTGGTTCCCTACTGGGTCCAAACAGCGTCTGCCTCTGTGCGTGGCGGCTTTGATCGCGAAGATTCCCGTGGGAAGGTATCCCCCCCGTTTTGTGAAAATGCAATAGGATTCACTCCTGGGTGTGTGTGATGTCTGCTGTGTCAGAGTGCAAGCCGGCAGCAAGCGGGCGTAGGCTGTGTGCACGGGCTGCGTGTGTCTCCCCGTGTGTCTGTATACGTATGCGCATGCGTGTCCGTTCATGTGTCTCTCTGTGTCGGTGTATGTGCATACGTGTGCTCATGTGTGCATGTGCGTGTGTGTGTGGGAAAGGATGCTGTCTTCATCAGAGAAAGCTGGGGGATGGAAGAAAAGCTCCCTATAGGTAGCGTCCTGATACTTTCTCTCATCCTTTGAGGCAAAACCCAGGGATACTAGGCCCGTGGTTGGCAAACCGCGGCTCTCGAACCACACGCAGCTCTTTGGCCCCTTGAGGGTGGCTCTTCCTCAAAACACCACGGTCTGGGTGAGTCTGTTTGGAAGAAGTAGTGTTCGAAGAAGTTTACTTTTTAAAGAAAACGTGGCTCTCCAAAGACATCTCAATCGTTGTGCTGTTGGTATTTGGCTCCTTGGATGAAGGAGTTTGCCGATCACTGCACTAGGCTGATTTTATCTAGGACAATCACCTGCTCCTTTGAACTCGGCACTTCATTGCGTTTAAAATAAACCTCACTGCCGAAACCAGTTTGGCTCGGTGGATAGAGCATCAGCCTGTGAACTGAAAGGTCCCAGGTTCGATTCCGGTCAAGGGCACGTACCTTGGTTGGGGGCACATCTCCCGTAGGGGGCGTGCAGGAGGCAGCTGATGGATGTTTCTCTCTCATTGATGTTTCTAGCTCTCTCTCCCCGTCCCTTCCTCCTTGTAAAAAAATCAATAAAATATATATATATTTAAAAATAAATAAAATAGCCGAGACCGGTTTGGCTCAATGGATAGACGTCAGCTTGGGGACTAAAGGGTCTCGGGTTCGATTCCGGTCAAGGGCATGGACCTTGGTTGCAGGCATATCCCCAGTGGGGGGTGTGCAAGAGGCAGCTGATCGATGACTCTCTCTCATCGATGTTTCTAACTCTCTGTCTCTCTCCCTTCCTCTCTGTACAAAATCAATATATTTTTTTAAAAAAAGTTTAAAAATAAATAAAAATAAATAAAATAAAATAAACCTCATCCTATACGTAATTTCCTCCGCAGGAGAGTGAAGGATGTTTGTCCCCAGATCTCTCAAAGTCAAGAGGAATGCCCCTGACGGTGGCCAGAGCTGCCCGCCGGCCAAGAAAGCGGAGCCGGACGCCGAGGTCGTGCGGTGGGACGCGGGGAGCAGTCCCCCCGCGGATGCCGTCGCCCCGGGAGACGCCGCGGGAGACACCGCAGCCGCCCGCGGGCCAGAGGCCGGGCCCCCACCAGGCGCCCCGGACGGCCGTCCCCCGGAGGAGCCCGTCAAGTCCTTCTCCAAACTGCAGCGCCCGGCGGAGCCCGGGGAGCCGGCCTGCGTGGTCTGCGGCCGCTACGGGGAGTACATCTGCGACCAGACGGACGAGGACGTGTGCAGCCTGGAGTGCAAAGCCAGGCACCTGCTGGACGTGAAGGGGAAGGAGGGGGAGGCGCCCGGCGGCCCCCCGGAGGCCCCGCCCCCGGCGCCCTACGCCTACCGGGAGCACCCCTTCATCGCCGGCCTCCGGGAGGACCAGGTGGAGAGCCTCCGGCAGCAGCTGGGCATCTGCGTCCAGGGGCGGGCGGTGGCCAGGCCCATCGTGGACTTCGAGCACTGCGGCCTCCCCGAGACCTTGAACCGCAACCTGAGGGCGGCCGGCTACGAGGTGCCCACCCCCATCCAGATGCAGATGACCCCCGTGGGGCTGCTGGGGCGGGACGTCCTGGCCAGCGCGGACACGGGCTCCGGGAAGACGGCCGCCTTCCTCCTGCCGCTCATCATGCGCGCGCTGCCCGAGGTGAGTTCAAGGCCGCCCTGGGCCGCGGTGGGCAAACTCATCCGCCCATAGAGCCCAATAGCCACAGCTCAACGACGGACGTGTCTCCGGAGAGCCACGTTTTTAAAATGTAAACGCCTTCTAACGACGCCACGTCTTCCACACAGACCCGCCCAGGCCGTGGTGTTTTGTGGAAGAGCCACACTCCGGGGGCCTGAGAGCCGCAGTTTGCTCACCCGGGGCCTGGGATAAGTGAGGCATCCACCCACCTCCTGGATCCCCTGGGTTCAAGTTGCAAAGCGATCCTCTGAATCTTCATAAGTGAGGACTGTGTCTGAGAAACATAACTTTAGGGAATTTTTAAAAATATGTATATTTTTATTGGTTTCAGAGAGGAAGGGAGGGGGGGGGAGAGAGAGAGAGAGAGAGAGAGAGAGAGAGAGAGAGAGAAACTTCAATGATGAGAGAGAATCATTGAACTCTTCCTTCTCTGAAATCAATAAAAAATACACATGGAGTGGCCAGATGATGGTGATCTCTGAACGCATCATCATCCGGCCACTCCGTGTCTATCCTATAGAATAAAAGGCTCATATGCAAATTGTCCCCTTGACCAGGAGTGTGACCAGCAGGCAGGCCGGCCAACTGCCCACGTTCCCTCCTCCTGGCCAGGCTGGCCGGACCCCACCCATGCACGAATTCATGCACCGGGCCTGTAATATATATACATATATGTATACACTGGCCAGATTATTATGCGTTCAGAGATCATCATCATCTGGCCACTCAGTGTATACACACACACATGCACACACACGCACACACACGTGTATTTTTAAATATTTGCTCCTGTCCACACACACACACACACACTCACACACACTCACACACACACACACATGCACACACACATATGTGTACTTTTAAAATATTTGCTCCTATCCACACACACACACACTCACTCACACACACAACATGCACACATGCGCACACACACACACGCGTGTATTTTTACAATATTTGCTCCTGTCCACACACACACACACACACTCACACACACAACATGCACACACACACACACACACACACACACACACGCACACACACGTGTATTTTTAAAATATTTGCTCCTGTCCACAGGAATGGACGGCTGGTGTCTCTAGCTCTGCTTTCCGTCTTTGCAGGGCACCTGTCCGTCCGCGCTGGTTCTCACCCCGACGCGGGAGCTGGCCATTCAGATCGAGCGACAAGCCAAGGAGCTGATGAAGGGCCTGCCGCGCATGAGGACGGCGCTGCTGGTGGGCGGCCTGCCCCTGCCCCCCCAGCTGCACCGCCTGCGGCAGCAGGTCAAGGTGAGCGGCCCCCTCCGCCGGGCGCCCTCCAGCCGCCACGGGGACCAGGGCGTGTCCTTCCTGGAGAGAGGGCTTCCTGCCAACTCAGTGCAGGCATTTTTTAAAATATATTTTATTGATTTTTTTTTACAGAGAGGAAGGGAGAGGGAGAGAGAGTTGGAAACATCGATGAGAGAGAAACATCCATCAGCTGCCTCCTGCACGCCCCCCACTGGGGATGTGCCTGCAACCAAGGTCCATGCCCTTGACCGGAATCGAACCTGGGACCCTTCAGTCCGCAGGCCGGCGCTCTATCCACTGAGCCACACCGGTTAGGGCTTGCATTTATTTATTTATTGTTATTATTATTTTTTTAATTTGCTTTTCCCCTTCTCCCCAGGTCGTCATTGCCACCCCGGGCCGCCTGCTGGACATCATGAAGCAGGGCTCCGTGCAGCTCCGCGGCCTGAGGATCGCGGTCGTGGACGAGGTGAGTGGCCGGAAACGCTCGTCTGTTTTATAAAAACACATGTTTATGGATCTCAGCGAGGGAGGGAGAGATGGAAACACCCACGATGAGGGAGAATCACGGATCGGCTGCCTCCTGCACGCCCCCCACTGGGGCATCGAGCTCATGTTAAAAATGGTGTTTCAGCCCGGCCGGCGTGGCTCAGTGGTCAGGCATCAAATCCCGGTCAGGACACAGGCCCAGGTTGCAGGCTCCAGCCCCAGGAGGGGGCGAGCAGGAGGCAGCCGATCCATGAATCTCTGTCTTCATGGGTGTCTCTCTCCCTTCCTCTCTGACATTGATAAGAAACCTACACGAATAAAAGAGTAAGGTGCAAATTGGCCGTACCTCCACGACGCCCACCAGCCAATCAGGAGTGGGTATGCAGATTAACCCAGCAAAGCCGGCGGGTTAATTTGCATACGCAGGCACCAGGGGGCCGGGGTGGGGGCGGGGCGGGGGGGCTGAGCGGGGCAGGCCTGTGTCATCGCCACGGTGGGCCTCTGGGCAGCGTGGGGAGGGTGGAAAGGCAGCTCCGGCTGGAGCGAAGGTGGAGCCGGGAGCCGGGCCGAGGAGGGCCCGTTCCTGCCTGCGTCCCCGTGCGCCCGGCCTCTCGTTTACATACAAAATAACGAAACGAAACGGCTTCGTTCCAGGCGGACACCATGCTGAAGATGGGCTTCCAGCAGCAGGTGCTGGACGTGCTGGGCGCCGCCCCCCCGGACTGCCAGACCCTGCTGGTGTCGGCCACCATCCCCGCCGCCATCGAGCAGCTGGCGGGCCGGCTGCTGCGGGACCCCGTGCGCGTCTCGGCCGGGGAGAGGAACCGGCCCTGCGCCAGCGTGCGGCAGATCGTGCTGTGGGTGGAGGAGCCGGCCAAGAAGAAGAAGCTGTTCGAGATCCTGAACGTGAGCCGGGCGCCCTTGGGGGGCGGGCCCGCGGGGAGCCGGCCGCCCGCCCGCCCGCCTCCTAGGCCTGGTGGGGAGGAGCAGTGGGTGTGGCTCTCGGGGAATCTGGCCCAGGTCCCTGCTGATAGATTGCGCTGCCTGTCTCAGAATCCCGTAGGAATCCATGAAAAAAAATTTAAAAAAAATATACATATCCTATTGGTTTTTTACAGAGAGGAAGGGAGAGGGGTAGAGAGCTAGAAACATCGATGAGAGAGAAACATCCATCAGCTGCCACCTGCACACCCTCTCCACTGGGGATGTGCCCGCAGCCAAGGTACCGTACATGCCCTTGACCGGAATCGAACCCAGGACCCTTCAGTCCGCAGGCCGACGCTCTATCCACGGAGCCATACAGGTCAGGGCTGTTTGTGCATATTTTAAAGAAAACCCTAACTGGTGTGGCTCCGTGGATAGAGCGTCAGCCTGCAGACCCAAAGGTCCCGGGTTCGATTCCGGTCGGGGGCGTGCACCTTGGTTGCAGGCACATCCCCAGTGGGGGGTGTGCGGGAGGCAGCTGAGGGATGTTTCTCTCTCGTGGATGTTTCTAACTCTCTCCCTCTGCGTTAAAAAAAAAAAAAAAAAAAAAAAAAAAAAAATCAGTAACATATTAAAAAGAAAAGAAAAGAAAAAGAAAACCAGGCATATCCACAGGCCCTGCCTGCTCCCTCCTTCGCGGTGTTTGTGAGCCCGCCGGCAGCGTTAACGCCCGCCCTCCCTCTGCCCCAGGACAAGAAGCTGTTCCAGCCGCCGGTGCTGGTGTTCGTGGGCTGCCGGCTCGGCGCCGACCTGCTGAGCGAGGCCGTGCGGACGGTCACCGGCCTGCGGAGCGTGTCCATGCACTCAGAGAAGCCGCAGGCCGAGAGGAAGCGCATCCTGGAGGTTCGGCTCCCGGCCCCTTGGCCCTTCCCTCCCCCGGAACCCGGGTCGCCTCAGTCTCAGGAGACGCCGGTGTGACCAGCCGGTGTCTAACGCTGACCCTTTCTTAAAAACGCTCCCCCCCCCCATTGGGCCCCTGGCCGGAATCGAACCCGGGACCCTTCCGTCCGCAGGCCGACGCTCTGTCCACTGAGCCACACCGGCCAGGGCAAAGCAGGCCTCCTTTTAAGGACTTAAGAACTCGAGGCGGGCGGTGACCGAAGGAAGCGGACTGTCCCTCCCGCCAGCTTCTGCGTTTGGGGAGCGGTCAGCCTGGTCCCCGGGGAGCGTCCGCTCACGCTAAGGAGGTGACTCACTCAGGAGCCGCCGTTTCTGACCTCAGGTCACCGGGCCAGAGCCTGGCTCGCCTCTCGGAGAGGTTTGCCCGAGGGAAGGAACAGAAAGCATCCCGGGGGAGGAGGGGCCTGGGAGGGCCTGGGGCCCCGCCCATTCCCCCCCGGGGATACTAAGTTTCCCTCTCGAAAAGATCCTGCAACAATGTTGCAGAGAGTATCGCGAAAAGTATCTCCAGTCTGTAATCTATAAAACCACAGGAGACACGGTTAGTTCTCAGGGGTCAGGGGTCGCCAGCCCTCCGGCCCTCACAGACCCCCGCGGTCCTCGGGCCGCCCCCTCCGGCCCTCACAGACCCCCGCGGTCCTCAGGCCGCCCCCTCCGGGTCGGCGACCGCCGCTCTGAGCAGCGCATGTTGTCGCTTTCCTGCGCAGGGCCTGCTGGACGGGGCCCACGAGGTGGTGGTGAGCACTGGCGTGCTGGGGCGCGGGCTGGACCTGCTCCGGGTCCGGCTGGTGGTGAACTTCGACATGCCCGCCAGCATGGACGAGTACGTGCACCAGGTGAGGGGGTCCGGGCACCAGGTGAGGGGGTCCGGGCACCAGGTGAGGGGGGTCCGGGCACCAGGTGAGGGGGTCCGGGCACCAGGTGAGGGGGTCCGGGCACCAGGTGAGGGGGGTCTGGGCACCAGGTGAGGGGGTCCGGGCACCAGGTGAGGGGGGTCTGGGCACCAGGTGAGGGGGTCCGGGCACCAGGTGAGGGGGTCCGGGCACCAGGTGAGGGGGTCCATGTGCCGCATGGCCGTCCGTGTCCATGTGACGGCGAGAGACAGGGAACGGTTCTGGGAGGGATGGGAAACTTGATTTTTATCTTATTTTTGTGCCTATTCTATAGGATAGACACCGAGTGGCCAGATTATTTTATCTCTGAATGCATCATCATGTGGCCACTCAGTGTTTATCTTATAGAATAAAAGGCCAATATGCAAATGGTCCCCCTGACCAGGAGTTCGACCGACAGGCAGGCCGGCCACCCGCCCATGTCCCCTCCCCCTGGCCTGGCTGGCCGGGCCCACCCATGCACGAATTCATGCACGGGGACTCTAATATACATATACACACACACACACACACACACACACACACACACACAGAGTTGCCAGATTATTACACATTCAGAGATCATCATCTGGCCACTCAGTGCATGTGCTTACAAACTAAAATTTTAAAATTAAAGACTCTGTACTTAAATCATATTTAGAAATGATGACCTGCAATGCCATTTATATTTTTTAAGTAATTGTTTTTTTTTAAATTTCTTTTGATTTCCTTTTTTAAATTTTAATATATATTTTATTGGTTTTAGAGAGGAAGGGAGAGGGTGAAGGAGAGAGAGAGAGAGAGAAACATTCATGATGAGAGAGAATCATGGATCTGCCGCCTCCTGCACGCCCCCTGTTGGGGATCGAGCCCCCAACCCGGGCATGTGCCCTGACCGGGAATCGAACCCGGGACCCTTCTGTCTGTGGGTCAGCGCTCTATCCACTGGCCCGCACCGGCTGGGGCTGCTTTATATTTCTGGTTCTCGTCAGTGGGCAGGTTAGATGGCTTTCAGAACCAGAGGAAGAAAGGGGCGGGGTTGCAGGGGGGGTGGGGGTGGGGGTGGGGGGTAGGGGCTGGGGGAGGGCGGTTTCGTGCGGACACTCCTGGCCGGGGGACAGGAGCCCGGCCAGCGCGGTGTCCGGGAATCGTCCCCATCTCCTCCTCCCGTATCCGTGTCGCTGGCCTTTCCCTTTCCAAGGGCGTCTCTCCCCGTCGCCGCCGGAGGGGCCGGCCGGCGGCTCTCCTTTCGGGCGGACACAGAGCCGCCTCTGAGCCGTTATCTCCCCTGTGCTGCCGACGGCTTCCTTCCCGACGGCTTCCTTCCCCGGCGTCACTTACCGGCCAGGCCAGGGGGCCTCTCTCCGGGGCCCCTCCCCCGGGCCGCCCAGGGGCCTCTCTCCGGGGCCCCCTCCCCCCCACCCCCCTCACCCTCCCCCGGGCCGCCCAGAGGCCTCTGGCCAGACGCTGCCCCCGGCCGGGGGCTCGGACCGAATGACCCGGCAGGGCCCCCCACCCTGCACACCCCCCTCCGCACCTCCCCACTGCCCTCCACCCCCTGCTGCGGGCCAGAGAGCGGACCACGGCCCAGGCGGTGGTTTTCAAATAACCGAGGCTCGTCTCCTCCCACGTGGAGGCAGGTTGTGGGGATCTTCCTAACGAGTTAAATACGTAAGAAGCACCTGCCAGTGTGGCTCAGCGGTTGAGCACCGACCTGGGAACCAGGAGGTCAGGGTTCGATTCCCGGTCCGGGCACAGGCCCGGGTGGCGGGCTCCATGCCCGGCCTGGGGCGTGCGGGAGGCAGCCGGTCCGTGATCCTCTGCCGTCAGCCCCGGGCCCTGCCCTCCGCCCTCGGGACGTCCCGCCAACCCCCCTGCCTCTCTCCGCAGGTGGGCCGCGTGGGGCGGCTGGGCCAGAGGGGCACGGCCATCACCTTCATCAACAACCAGGCGCGGCGGCTCTTCTGGGACGTGGCCAAGCGGGTGGAGCCCACGGGCTCGCTGCTGCCGCCCCAGCTGCTCAACTCGCCGTACCTGCGCGAGCAGCAGCGGCGGGAGCAGCAGGGCGCCCGGCAGGCCCAGAACCCGCTGGTCACGGGCGCAAACCTCATGGACATCATCCGGAGGCACCACAAGAGCCAGGCCCCGAGGTGACCGTCACGCCCCCCTCCGCCCCCTCCGCCCCCTCCGTCCCCCGGACACGCCCAGCGCGGCCCCGGGACCTGCTGTGCGTCCGGACCTGCGGTTTGAGGGCCCGGGACGAGGACGCGAAATAAAAACGGAAAAGAAAAAATTGGGGGGCGGTTTAGACAAACATTTCTTTTTATTTATGTATTTATATTTTTCAAGGGCTGGGGAGGGGACATCTATAATACTTTTTAAAAATATATATATTTTGCTGATTTTTTACAGACAGAGGGAGAGGGATAGAGAGTTAGGAACATCGATGAGCGAGAAACATCCATCAGCTGCCTCCTGCACACCCCCCACTGGGGATGTGCCCGCAACCAAGGTCCATGCCCTTGACCGGAATCGAACCCGGGACCCTTCAGTCCAAAGGCTCTATCCACTGAACCACACCGGTTAGGGCCATGTATACTACTTTTAACAACAAATTTCAATTAAAATTTTTTTCTGCCTGGCCACAGTTGTTCAGTGGGGTAGAGAGCACCGACCTGTGAACCAGGAGGTCAGGGTTCGATTCCCGGTCAGGGCACAGGCCCGGATGGCGGGCTCGATCCCCAGTGGGGGGCGTGCAGGAGGCAGCCGATCCGGGACTCTCTGTCATCAGGGACGTTCCTCCCTCCCTCCCTTCCTCTCTGACATCCATCAGTAGATTAAGAAGGAGATGCCCCTCTCGGAGGCAGGCTGAGCGGCACTCTGGCTGTGCTTCCGGCTGACCGCACGGCCACGGCGCCCGCTCGCCCGGGAGGCAGCCTGGGCCGGGCGGGCGGGCGGCGGCAGGTCATTCGAGGTGAGCGTCCTGGCCGGGCCGCCCGCCCGTAAGCCGACTCCGGGGAGACAGGGCCCTTTGTTGTCCCGGAGCGTGACCCGCGGCCGGGCCGCCGCTGACACCGGCCGGGGTAATTAGGTGAGCGGCCGCGCTCCGCCCCGCCGGGCCCCTCGCGGTCCCTGGTGCGCCGTGTGGCACGCGCGGCCGCCGGCACCGAGGGGCAGGCGTTTGCCATCCATACACGTTCACACGGAGCCGATTACAGCCGCCGGCGCGGCTCAGCGGTGGAGCGTCGACCTAGGAACCAGGAGGTCAGGGTTCGATTCCCGGTCAGGGCACAGCCCCGGGCTGGGGGCTCCATCCCCAGTGGGGTGCGTGCAGGAGGCAGCCGATCTGTGATTCTCTCTCATCATTGGTGTTTCCCTCTCTGGAATCAATAAAAATATATTTTAAGAAAAGATAAAAAGGGAGAACTCTGTGACCATGAACTCTCTCTCGCCTCCTCTATCCCGCCCCCCATGTCCTGTGCAGAGTGGGGAACCGGGGGGCACAGACAGGCCCCCCTCGCTGCCCGCTCCCAGCCCCCCTGTGGGCGTGCACCATCCTCATTTAAGGTGACCAGACGTCCCGATTTTTAACAATTTGCCCCGCGTCCTGTGGCGTTTTAAAAATGTCCCGATTTTTGGAAAGGTTTTTGGAATCGGGACTTTTTTAAAACGCTGCGGGACGCTGGACAAATTGTTAAAAAGCGGGACGTCTGGTCACCTTATCCTAATTACCCCGGCTGGGCGGGCGGGAGGGCGGGCGCCTGGGACACAGCGGCCGCATTGAGGCCCCCGTGTCCCCAGGCGAGAGGTAGGGTTTCGGATGCGCCCGGGAGGACGCGGGGTATCGGGTGCCGCGTTCCAGGAACGGGCCAGGTGCCTGACGCTCCGAGCCGTCCAGGGAACGGGGCTGTGGACACACAGCCCACACGGCTGGAGGCCCCAGTGGAGCCTCACGGAATCGCCCGCCGTGAGGAGGAGAGAGCCGGGGGCTAGACCACTGCGACCTCTTTTGTTTTTGTTTGAAATATATTCGAACTAGTCCTGACCGGTGTGGCTCAGTGGATAGAGCATCGGCCTGCGGACTGAAGGGTCCCGGGTTCGATTCCGGCCAAGGGCATGTGCCTTGGTGGCCGGCGCATCCCCAGTGGGGGGGTGTGCAGGAGGCAGCTGATGGATGATTCTCTCTCATTGATGTTTCTAACTCTCTATCCCTCTCCCTTCCGCTCTGTAAAAAAATCAATAAAATATATTAAATAAAAGAATCCCGGGGGCAGTTCTCTCCGTCCTCGCTGAACCCTAGAGCTCCCTCGATGTACAGACGGGTCACCCAGGAGGCCCTGGGGCTGGCAGTGGCTTTCTGACTCTTACCCATCTTCCCTGGATCGGACCCAGCGTGACTCAGAGGGGAAAGAGCTCCTGGAACACTCGCTCACCCCCGAGCGCTCCTCCGTCCACGTTAAAAGGGGATGACTAGCCGAAACCGGCGTGGCTCAGTGGATAGAGCGTCGGTCCGCGGGCTGATAGGTCCCGGGTTCGATTCCGGTCAAGGACATGTAGGTTGGTTGCGGGCACATCCCCAGTAGGGGGTGTGCAAGAGGCAGCTGGTCGATGGTTCTCTCTCATCGACGTTCTTAGCTCTCTCTCTCCCTTCCTCTCTGTAAAAAAAAATAAAAAAAATATCAAAAATATTTAAAAATAAAATAAAATTATATATATATATAAAGGGGATGACCAGCTCCCGGGAACTGCCTCTCCTCCGGTGACGGGCAGGCTTGGTCTGCGGGCTTGGGTTGCGTCACCGAGTGGTCACGACGGAATTCTTGAGGGTCTCACCAGCCGGGCAGACCACAGCGTGCAGGCGCACGCTCCCAAGGCCCCTGGCCGGACACGTGTCGGCATTTAGAAAGAAAATACAGAACCTGCCCCATGTAAGCCGGCCTCTGTGTATAAGGCTGGCGGACATCTGAGAACCACAAGAGTCTCAGTCGCACCAAAGACGCGGCAGTAAAAATGCAACTCAGCACGAACTCTTGCAAAGCAGGACAGTACAGCCCACATTTTAGCAAACGAAAAAGTATGAAGTTGAGTAAATTGCAATACATCTGTATCCCCAGGGACTGTTAACTGGCCCGAGTGAAGGTTTTCCTGTGCCCTTTAACCTAATCTAAAAGGCTTCCAATGGGCTTGCATCATTAAAAAAAAAAAAAGCCCAAACCGGTGTGGCTCAGTGGATAGAGCGTCAGCCTGCGGACTGAAGGGTCCCAGGTTCGATTCTGGTCAACGGCATGGACCTTGGTTGCAGGCACATCCCCAGTGGGGGGCGTGCAGGAGGCAGCTGGTCTATGTGTCTCACCGATGTTTCTGGCTTTCTATTCCTCTCTCTGTAAAAAATCAATGATTAAAAAAAGGACAATAAAACATTTTTTAAAAAATTGGTTTCAGAGAGGAAGGGGTAGAGAAACATCAATGATGAGAGAAAGTCATGGATCAGCTGCCTCCTGCACGCTCCCCCCACTTCCCACCAAGGATTGAACCCACAACCCGGGCATGTGCCCTCCCCAGGAGTTGAACTGTGACCTCTTAGTTCATAGGTTGACACTCAACCACTGAGCCAGGCCGGCAGGGCCTCTTCTGACCTCTTCCCACGTGTTTTCTTTCAGTTTGTCTCCCTCTGGTGGATTTTTTATTTATTTATTTATTTATTTATTTATTTATTTATTTATTTTAAAATATATTTTATTGATTTTGTACAGAGAGGAAGGGAGAGAGATAGTTAGATACATCGATGAGAGAGAGTCATCGATCAGCTGCCTCTTGCACACCCCCTACTGGGGATATGCCCGCAACCAATGTACATGCCCTTGACCGGAATCGAACCCGGGACCCTTCAGTCCCCAAGCCGACGCTCTATCCATTGAGCCAAACCGGTCTTGGCGATTTTTTTTTTTTTTTTTAAAGACTTGCTCTTATTTTCAGAATAACTGGATTATTTGGGACCGTGAAGAGGGAAGAAGATTTTGATATTAGGGAGATCCCTGGGACGGGGGAAGCTCAGGCCAGAATGCAGGTGTGGGACCCTGTTTCTCTGAGGCCAGAGCTAAGCAGAGGCTTAACCCAAGGGAAGAGTTGGCAGCTGGTGGTGAAGGAGGTTGGAAACTAAGAAAAAATGACCAGCAGGGTTGGTAGCTGCCTGCAGATGTAGTTGGTTTCTGAGGTCGTTCATTTATAGAATCCCGTTTCACGCAACAATCTCGCATTTCCATACACGCCGGCTACTGCAGCTCTCACAGATACTTGACAGTTGCCTGT
Source organism: Pipistrellus pygmaeus (assembly GCA_949987585.1). Lineage (NCBI taxonomy): Eukaryota > Metazoa > Chordata > Mammalia > Chiroptera > Vespertilionidae > Pipistrellus > Pipistrellus pygmaeus. The sequence continues at coordinate 17,095,530 of OX465322.1, read as the reverse complement.
ATTCAGTTAAAATATTTGTCAATTATTTTGACGTATAGCAACCAGTCACATTTTATTTTATTTTTTTAAAAAAAATTATTTTTCTATTGATTTCAGAGTCGAAGGGAAAGGGAAAGAGAGAGAGAAAAATATCAATGAAAGCCTGACTGGTTTGGCTCAGGGGACAGAGCGTGGGCCTGCGGACTGGGGAGTCCCGGGTTCGATTCCGGTCAAGGGCATGGACCTTGGTTGTGGCACATCCCCAGTGGGGGGCGTGCAGGAGGCAGCTGATGGATGTTTCTCTCTCAATATTTTTTTTTCTTTTCTAAAATATATTTTATTGCTTTTTTGCAGAGAGGAAGGAAGAGGGAAGGAGAGTCAGAAACATCCATAAAATATGTTTAAAAATCAAAACAAAATACACATCCATCCAGGGCCAGGCGGTCCGGCGTTCAGATGCCCCAGCGACCCAGCCTGCGGGCGCTTCCGGGGGGCGGGAGGACGCCAAGGCGTGGCGTCGACGAGACCGTTCAGCAGCCAATCAGAAGGCGGGGCCGGTGCGACGTCAGCGGCGAGGCCAGTCCGATTGCCACCTCCGGCAGCCAATCAAGAGAAGGCGGCGCCGACGGAAAGGGGATGGGCCTCAGCCGCTCATCAATACGCGACGCCCGGCAGCCAATCAGAGCGCGGCTTCCGGCAGCCAATCAGAAGGTGGCGCGCCCGGTTCAAATTGTGGGCAGCGGGCAGCGGGCGGTGAGTGTCGTGGACACAGGGTCCGGCCTTCTCAGCGGTGGGGGGCGTGCGAGGTGGGGGTGCGGCCCCGTGTGGGGGTGCGAGGTGGGGTGCCCCGTGTGGGGGTGCGGCCCTGGGGGTGCGAGGTGGGGGCGCCCCGTGTGGGGGTGCGGCCCTGGGGGTGCGGCCCCGGGGGCGCGGGCGGTGGTCTGGGCTCAGGGCCTCCATGGAGTCCAGGGCAGGAAGGAAGGGAGGGAGGGAGGGAGGAAGGCCGGGCCCGGGGCCGGACCTCAGGCCCCGGACAGTCTCTCCGCCCTCGCCGTGACCCGCTGAGCCCGGAACCGCGGGGAGGCCGCCGGGGGTGCGGGGTGCGGGGACTGCTCTCCCCGGGGTCCGGGCCGGTCCGATGGAGAACCTGCTGAACCCTCCACCTGCGGGTGGGAGCCGCGAAGAGTCCAGCTGCGGCGGAATCGCCAGCCCCTCCGTGTGTCTGCCCAGGAGGAGGGCTGCCTGAGAGGCTTACGTCCTGGGTGTGGTTTCTGAGACCTTTGGAAAGCCTTCCCTAAAAATTAACTCCTGGTGTTTTGTTCTTTTTAAAAATATATATATTTTTAATTGATTTCAGAGAGGAAGGGGAAAGAGAGAGAGAGAAAAAAAGAGAAAGAAACATCAGTGATGATAGAGTCATTGATTGATCGGCTGCCTCCCCTCCTGGGGATTAAGGCTGCAACCTGGGCATGTGCCCTGACCGGCAATCAAACCGTGACCTCCAGGTTCAGAGGTTGGTGTTCAGAGGTGCCTCCTCCTTTTTCGAACCCGGCCGGAGTCCTGTATATCGAACGTGTCCAGCCTGTAGGCCATTGTTTTTTTGTTTTTGTTTTTGTTCCTGTTTGTTGACTGGTAGTCTTGTTGGGATTTTGACCGATTCGGCCTCTGTGGCTTCAAATAATTCTGTCCATATCCCACTAGGCATTCCTGTTTGTACTAGTAGCATCTCTTCAACATGCATTCTGAAAATGCTTCTCGGGCTTTGAGGTACTAAGGGTTTCCTTTAATCCCCTCTCCCTGCTCCCCAAACTTAAAAAAAAAAAAAACCCAAAACACTTTGCTGACATGTCCTTTTTACATCTTTTAAGTCACTTGGCTCCTTTGACCTGATGTAAGGATGATGTGCTTATTCCTTCTAGACGAAGGAACTAAGACTAGGAGATCTAGTCTTTGGAATCTGTAGCATTTGCATAATGGGGATGTAATAAGCATTTGTGCCCTGACCTGTGTGGCTCAGTGGATAGAGCGTCGACCTGCGGACTGAAGGGTCCCAGGTTCCGATTCCGGTCAAGGGCATGGACCTTGGTTGCGGGCACATCCCCAGCAGGAGGTGTGCAGGAGGCAGCTGATGGATGTTTCTCTCTCATCGATGTTCCTACCTCTCTACCCTCTCCCTTCCCCTCTGTAAAAAATATAAAATATATATATATTTTAAAAAGCATTTGTGAGATAATGACCATTAGCTCTTTGAGGGCAGAGATTTGTCTGAGCTGCTTGGAACCGGTTCTGAGCTGCTCATCGAAATTTATTCTCATGTGTTCTCATGTCATGACAGGTTCTCATGTCTTCAAAGCCTCTTTGTGGTCTGTGCAATCTAATTTTTTTATTTTTTTGTAACTTAACAGATACTTTTGGAAACGGATGGGCTGGACGTCGAAGGAGCATCCAGAGACAAGCGTAGAGGCTTCAACAACATCCTTTATATTTATATATTTATTTATTTATTTAATCAACAACATCCTTTATTTTTATTTTTATTTTTTATCAACAACATCCTTTTGAGAGTCGCTCGCCGCCGCCATGTCAGTCTCCAGGGCACTCCGAGGGGGCTGCCACGGCGGCGGCCTGCCCGCGGCTCCCGACACCCCGAGGAGCTCCTCCCCGCACGGCCTGGGCCCGGGCGGCGGCCTGAAGCAGCCTTCCGGCTCGGACGTGTCCGAGCGTGAGAACGACGACCCGCTCCTGGGCTCAGCCGAGAAACTCAGGGGCATCAACAGCACCTACGTCATCTCCGCCTGCAGGACCCCCGGCGGGGCGGCCCTCACCCCCAACCCTGCCGGCAGGCTGACCCTGCAGAGGAGGGCCACAAGGCACAAGGACTCTTCGCTGCTGGGGAGTGAGGGGGGAGAGGCGTCCGCGAGCAAGACAGACACTCCTCTTAGGTTACAGCGTCGCGTTCGAGCAGGTTCCGTGGGCAGGCGGGCAACAGCTGGAGCAGATTCCGTGGGCAGGCAGGAAAGAGCTGGAGCAGATCCCGTGGGCAGGCAGGAAACAGCTGGAGCAGATCCCTTGGGCAGGCAGGAAACAGCTGGAGCAGATCCCGTGGGCAGGCAGGGAACAGCTGGAGCAGATCCGGTGGGCAGGCAGGGAACAGCTGGAGCAGATCCCGTGGGCATTCGGACAGCAGCTGGAGCAGATCCCGTGGGCAGTTGGACAGCAGCTGGAGCAGATCCCGTGGGCATTCGGACAGCAGCTGGAGCAGATCCCGTGGGCATTCGGACAGCAGCTGGAGCAGATTCAGCGACACAGAGCGTGGGAGGGGCCGCAGCCAGCGATGGTGCCTCCCGGATCGCCAGCAGGAGCGTCAGGATGGAAGACAGCGACCCCGGACTGGGGGCCGGGGACGAAGACGGGGTAACGTTTTCCGCCCTCGCAGGAGCAGGGGACAGCGGGACGCCCGGGCGCTTCACTCACAGCACGCCCATCCGCCCCCGGGGAGGGGCCGAGGAGGCCCCGCCCGGACCCTCGTCCGCCAGACCCGAGCGGAGCCCGTGGGACGACCGAGTGGGGGCAGGAAGCCTGCACCCCAGGGGTCTCGGGAAAGAGGCTGAAAAACACAGAGACAGGTCCGAGAGCCTGGGAAGCGGGGCGCCCGTGAGACGGACCGCGGAGCACGCGTGGACCCCGCGCTGCGGCACGCCCCGTCCTCAGGGCGCGGCGCTGTCCGCCCTGAAACGCAGGACGCCCGGCGCCCAGGGCCAGCAGAATCCAAAACGCACCCTCTTCCCAAATCAGGGGGAGGGGTGCCAGGAGCACACGCTCCCCCCCAGGGAGGAGGCCTGCACCCCGAGGGGCCCCCTGACGGTGGAGAGCAGCCAGGTGACCGTGGCCGTCCGCGTGAGGCCCTTCAGCAAGAGGTGGGTCGGCCTTCGGAGCTGGTGTCGTGCTCCTCACGCCTGTCGGTGACGTTTTCTTTTCTTTTTCTTTGGTGATGTCTTTATTTTTTATTATTTTTTATTTAAAAAAAAATATATTTTATTAATCTTTTTTACAGAGAGGAAGGGAGAGGGATAGAGAGCTAGAAACGTCGATGAGAGAGAAACATCAACCAGCTGCCTCCTGCACACCCCCTACCAGGGATGTGCCCGCAACCAAGGTCCATGCCCTTGACCGGAATTGAACTTGGGACCTTTCAGTCCGCAGGCCGACGCTCTATCCACTGAGCCACACCGGTTTCGGCTGGTGATGTCTTTATAGAGAGAACGTGGGCTGAGTTGTGGTGCGTCAATTATTTTAGCCCGGTGGTCGGCAGACTGTAGCTCGGGAGCCACGTGCGGCTCTTTGGCCCCTTGAGTGTTTAGCAAAGGCCAGCTTAGGAGTATCCTAATCAAGCTTATAACAGTGTACCTACCTATAAGGTTTAAGTTTAAAAAACGTGGCTCTCCAAAGAAATTTCGGTTGTCGTCCTGTTGGTATTTGGCTCTGTGGACCAGTGAGTTTGCCGACCGCTGTAAATTTTTAGGGTCCGTGGTCGGCAGACTGCGGCTCGCGAGCCACGTGCGGCTCTCTGGCCCCTGGGGTGTGGCTCTTCCACAAAAGACCACGGCCTGGGCGAGCCTATGTGGAAGAAGAGGCGTTCGGAGAAGTTTCAGTTTTAAAAATGTGGCTCTCCAGAGACATGTCCGTCGTGGTGCTGTTCAACCCCTGAGCCACGCCGGCCGTTATATTTTCCACGTAAAATTGAACATCGGCCCGCCCGGAGGAGTGTTCTTTTTCTTTCTTTCTTTTTTTAATATATTTTATTGATTTTGTACAGAGAGGAAGGGAGAGAGATAGAGAGCTAGAAACATCGATGAGAGAGAGTCATCGACCAGCTGCCTCTTGCACACCCCCTACTGGGGATGTGCCCGCAGCTAAGGTCCATGCCCTTGACCGGAATCGAACCCGGGACCCTTCGGTCCCCAAGCCGACGCTCTATCCACTGAGCCACACCGGCTTCGGCCCGGAGGGGTGTTCTGCTGGACCCGCTGTGAGGTCCTCCCGCTCGGAGTCGGGTGGTGACGGCCTCCCTCTGTCTGCCCCCCGAAGGGAGCAGGAGGAGGGCGCGGCCCAGGTGGTCTTCCTGGACGGCCAGGACATCGCCGTGCGGCACCCGGCCCTGCGGCAGGAGTTCCGCTTCCTCTACGACGCCGCCTTCTGGTCCTTCGACCCGAGCCACCCGCGCTACGCCGGCCAGGCCGCCGTGTACGCCGCGCTGGCCGCGCCGCTGCTGGCCCGCGCCCTGGAGGGCTACAACGCCTGCCTCTTCGCCTACGGCCAGACGGGCTCCGGGAAGTCCTACACGTGAGTGCCGCCGCCGCAGACCTGGCTCTGGGGGTGTGTGTGTGCGTGTGTGCACGTGTGTGCGCGTGTGAGAGAGAGAGAGAGAGGTGTGTGTGTGTGAGAGAGAGAGAGGAGAGAGAGGTGTGTGTGTGAGAGAGAGAGAGGAGAGAGAGGTGTGTGTGTGCGTGTGTGCACGTGTGTGCGCGTGTGAGAGAGAGAGAGAGAGGTGTGTGTGTGTGAGAGAGAGAGAGGAGAGAGAGGTGTGTGTGTGTGAGAGAGAGAGAGGAGAGAGAGGTGTGTGTGTGCGTGTGTGCACGTGTGTGCGCGTGTGAGAGAGAGAGAGAGGTGTGTGAGAGAGAGAGAGAGAGGTGTGTGTGTGAGAGAGAGAGAGAGAGAGAGGTGCGTGTGTGGGTGTGTGTGTGTGTGTGTGAGAGAGAGAGAGAGGTGCGTGTGTGGGTGTGTGTGTGTGAGAGAGAGAGAGAGAGAGAGAGAGAGAGAGAGGTGTGTGCGTGTCTGTGTGTCTGTCCCTCGTGAGAAGCGGCCTGCCTTGATGGACAGCACACGGTTCTGAGACCCGGGGACCGGGCTCAGGTCTGCTCGGTGCACACGCCAGCCCTGCACAGCGGTCCAGCCGCTCAGCCTCTCGGCTTCGGTTTATGCCCAGAGTCCTTGGCCTCTGTGAGTGTCACTGGCCTGCTGTTACTGTGAAGCCAGCATGTCAAACTCAGAGGCTCCCGCGGGCCGGGTGAACAAGGCTGAGGTGTACGTGGGCCGCAGCAGAGCAGCAGCTTAAACGCTCACAGAAGCGCGGGCTTATCGCGATGGAGACCCGCTGGGAACAAAGGGCTGGAGCGAGTCATCGCGGACACAGAGTAACAGAACGCTTGTTTAATGAAAAGGAATATTTTTGCTCGAACGTTAACTCTCCGGTCACTGAGTATCCGCGCAGATGGACAAACGTAACGCAGACAAACCTCTTTTCTTGTTCTCCGGCCCAAGCCCAGGAGGAGGGGCAGGGAGGCGTGTTTCCTGGACTGCTGCTCCCAGGACAGACTGGCCTGAGCCTCAGGAGCGCCGCCCTCCCCGTCTGGGGCCGGAATCGGAAATCGGGGTCGGGGCTGTGCTCCCTCCGAGGGCGCCAGGGGGGAGGGTCCTCCTGCCTCTCAGCCTCTGGGGGCTCCTGGCCCCTCCAGCCTGTTCACCCGGCTCCCCCCCTAATCCACGTGCCCCGTGGGGTGGTCCCGGGGCCCCGCCCCCTGCTCAGCCTCCCTCCCTCTTCGCTCAGGATGATGGGGTTCGGGGAGGAGCCGGGCATCATCCCCAGGTTCTGCGAAGACCTTTTTGCTCAGGTGGCCGAAAACCAGACCCAGCAGGTAGGTGCTGGTCTGCCGGCCTCGGGCCAGGCTGGGAGAGCCAGAGCGGGTGGCGTCAGAGTCCGGGGCCCCCGGAGGTGGATGGGGCCCTCATGTCCCTCTGCGCAGTGGGGGGCCAGGGCACCCAGGCAGAGGGCAGCGGGTGCAGCAGTTGGAAAGCGAGTACGTGGGAGCAGTGGGGTCTGTAAACCGATTGCTCTGCTTTGAGCCGGAAGTGGAGGGCGGAGGGCGGAGGGCGGCCGCGGAGGAGGAGGAGGAGGAGGAGGAGGACGGGAGGAGGGGGAGGAGGGGGAGGAGGGGGACAGGAGGCCCCCGTCAGGTGCAGTTTGCAGACCAGGCGAGGCTTTGGGGCGAGGTCGCAGCCTGAGCTCTCCTCCCAGGTCAGGTACCACCTGGAGATGAGCTTCTTTGAAGTTTACAACGAGAAGATCCACGACCTGCTGGTGGGCAGAGGGGGCAGCAGGCAGACGAAGCAGCCGGTAAGAGGACGGCCTTGGTCCCCCGCTCCTGGTTCCTGTTTATGAACGCCCGCGGTCCACGCGTTCTCGGGCGGCACGGAGGACCCGCCTGCCGCTGTGCGACGGCAGGTGCCGGGAGCTGCGGGTTAACTGTGTTATTGAGCCGATCAGCTGACCACCGCTCCGCTCGCTTCACAGCTGAGGGTCCGGGAGCACCCCGTCTCCGGGCCGTACGTCGAAGCTCTGGCCGTGTAAGTACCGTGTCCGCCGCATGTAAGTGCCGTGTGATACGCGCAGACCGCGAATGACACGGAGTAGGATGTGCTTGGTGTTCTCCTCTGTCCCCTCTCCTGCTGATGTTTGTGTCTGCTCCTTACGACACCGGGGGGAGGAAGTGTGAGATGAGAGGGAGAGGGAGAGGGAGGTGGGGAGAGAGAGAGAGAGAGAGAGAGAGAGAGAGAGAGAGAATCAGTGACCGGCTGCCTCCCGCACCCCCCCCGCCCCCCACTGGGGATGGAGCCTGCACCCCGGGCCTGCGCCCCGACCGGGAATCGAACCGGGAAGACGCTCAGGGGCTTCCCTGCTTCCTGTGGGAGGACAAGAGCGTGACCGGCTTTCCTTCCCTCCCCGCAGGAACGCGGTGGGCTCCTACGCGGACATCCAGGTAAGCGGGGCCGCCCTGGCCCCTCCCCCGGGAGCGTGGCCGTGGCCGTGGCCGTGGCCGGAGCGTGAGCACACCCCCGCCTCCCCCGCAGGGCTGGCTGCAGCTGGGGAGCAAGCAGCGGGCCACGGCGGCCACCGGCATGAACGACAAGAGCTCCCGCTCGCACTCGGTGCTCACGCTGCTGATGACCCGCACCCAGGTGGGACCCGCCTCCGCCTCCTCCTCCCTCTCCTGTCCGTCAGCCGTCAGCGGACACTCCTGTAGGGACCTGCCATCGTTGGGTTTTGGCAAATATGATACTCAGCGACTGAGTCCGGTTTGGTGCATCTGGCTGTACGTTTTCCTTGCTGTTTTATTTCATTTAATTTTTTAAATATTTTATTGGTTTTTTACAGAGAGGAAGGGAGAGGGAGAGAGTTAGAAACACCGATGAGAGAGAAACATCCATCAGCCGCCTCCTGCACACACACCCCCCCCCCCCCACTGGGGATGTGCCCGCAACCAAGGTCCATGCCCTGGACCGGAATCGAACCCGGGACACCCCCCCCCCCAGTCTGCAGGCCCATGCTCTATCCCCTGAGCCACACCGGTGAGGGCTTCCTCACGGTTTTAAAAGCCAATAATATCTATTGTTATTTGACCGCGATATCACGGGTGTCCTGTCCACACGCGGTCCCTCCTGGTGACGCACGGGGAGTATCGGACCGTGTCTGGGAAATCCCACCAGGAAGCAGAAGGTTTCTCAGGGTTCAGCCGGAGGGCCCGGGATGGGATACACGGCCCCTCCGCACGCGATTCGGCTTCGCCTCTGCTCGTGGTGGTTTCCTTAAAGGCTGTGGCCTCCTGTCCCCTTTCCTGTCGTTCCTTTCACCTCGGCACAATCGGGAGCGCGGCCCGGCGTGTTCGCAGCTGTGATCGCTCGCAGGCCCAGGGAGGGGGCGCTCGGCCCCGCAAACAAACAAGCGAGGGGCCTGTGCCCCCCTCACCGCTGTCCCTCCTGGGACCCACAGCCACGTCCACCCCCCTTTCCCGCAGACGGAGCTGGTGGACGGGGAGGAGCACGACCACGCGGTGACCAGCCGCATCAGCCTGGTGGACCTGGCGGGCAGCGAGCGCCAAGGGCCGGCGGGCACCAGCGGGCAGCTGCTGCGGGTGAGGGGGCGGGGCTCGCTCCCGGGGGCAGGGCTTCCTGCTGAGGACGTTACCAGGGAGACACTCTGCTCCTGCAGCTCCCAGGCTGCATGCTGGGGTGCAGAGGCCCCCGTTTTGGGGGTGGCCCCTTTCCGGCAGCGTCAGGAAGCGGGGAGTCGGGAGACAGCCGGGGGCTTGTGGGAGAGGGCCTGGCGCCGCCCTGTGTGTTCTGAGCGGCGATCCGACCCTGACGCGGTCGGTGTCTCCGGCACAGGAAGGCGTGAGCATCAACAAGTCCCTGCTGACCCTGGGCAAGGTCATCTCGGCGCTGGCCGAGCACGGGGGCCGCCGCAGAGCCTTCGTTCCGTACCGGGAGTCCGTCCTCACGTGGCAAGTGTCCTCTGAACTCTGTTTTTAAAATCATTTTTAAAAAATATGTTCTTATTGATGTCAAAGAGGAAGGGAGAGGGGGAGAGAGAGAGAGAGAGAGAGGGAGAGATAGAAACATCCCTGAGGAGAGGATCATGGATCCTGCACGCCCCCCGCTGGGGATGGAGCCCAGGACCCGGGCCTGTGCCCCGCCCGGAATCAAACTCGGGGCCCTTCCACCTGCCGGCCGGCCGGGGCGGCCCGCGGAGGGAGACCTCGCCCCGCGCCCCAGTTCCTGTCCCTGCAGTCTGGCCCGGGAGACCCCGGGGATGGCTGCTGTGGCTGCGGGCCCGGCGGAGGCTGACCCTGCCCCTGCCCCTGCCCCTGCCCCTGCCCCTGCCCATGCCCGCCCCGCAGGCTGCTGAAGGAGAGCCTGGGCGGCAACTCGAAGACGGCCATGATCGCCACGGTGAGCCCGGCGGGCAGCAGCCTGGAGGAGACGCTGAGCACCCTGCGCTACGCCCGCCAGGCCCGCAGCATCGTCAACGCCGCCCGCGTGAATGAGGACACGAGCGCCCAGCTGGTCCGCGGTGAGCGCCCCCTCCTGCCCCGCCCTGCGCCCCCGCACCCGGGGCCTCGGTGACAGTGTGGGCTTCGGACGGACGGACGGACGGACATGGGCGGCTTCAGAGCTCCTCCCGGGGCCTCTCCGTACTGACCTGGCCGTCCCCTGCAGCGTGGAGGGAGATGGTTCCAGATCAATCGTGCGCCTTCTTATAAACCTTTAGAACTGAAAGCAGAAATCGAGAAGCTGAGAGCTGCTCAGAGGAGCCGTCAGCACATCGACCCCGAGCGGTACCGGCTCTGTCGGCAGGAGATCACGTCCTTACGGATGAGGCTGCACGAGCAGGAGCGAGCCATGGTGGCCATGCAGAGGTGGGGCCCGGGCGGGCGGACCGCCGGCTGCAGGGCCAGGGGCCAGGGCGGGGTGGGCGGGGCCCGGACGGTGCAGCCTCGCCCACCCTGTCCCCCCTCCCCCTGCAGCTGCCCAGCCCCAGGCCATCCCGTCTGATCCCAACTGGCTTCGGAATCTTTGCTGATTGTTAATCGTATATAGATATTTATAAATCTATATATACATGTATATACACGTGTGTGTGTGTGTACTTTTTTTTTTTTTTTTTTCCCTGTGTGTGTACTTTTAACTATGAATTCTGTTTTTGGGAAGGGCGTGGAAAGAAAAATTTGAGCAGGCCGAAGAAAGAAAGCATCACGAGATCAAGGAGTTACAGGTAGGCGCCGGGAAGGGCCAGCAAGACGCAGAGTAAGTGTGGAGTACGGGCTGCCCCTGTGGGAAGCAGGGCCCTACGGAGGGTCCGTGTCCGGGTGTGCGGAGGTCAGGGCGGCGCTTGGAATGGGGTGTCGGGGCGTGGCACGGGGAAGTTACCGCCCTTCGCTGACCCGGGGGGGCAGAGAGGAACCTCACACCGCGTCAGCTCCCCATGAGCGTCTCCCAGCGTCTCCCACGGCCTCTCCTCCCTCCCACCCCGGCTCCAGCGAGCCGGAGTGACCTTCCAGGTGGACAGCCGCCTGCCCAACCTGGTGAACCTGAGCGAGGACCCGCAGCTGTCGGAGGCGCTGCTGTACGCGCTCCGGGAGGGCACCACCGCCGTGGGCCAGCGCGGCCCCGGCGCCAGCCCCGACATCCAGCTGGCCGGCGCGCTGGTGGCCCACCGGCACTGGTAGGTCCGCCCGCCCCGGGGCGAGGGAGGGCCCGGCCGCTGTCCGCGGGGACCGACCGACCGCTCGCTCACGGGAGGCACACGCGTGCCCGGGTCCCTGGCGTGGTCCTTCCAGTGCATCTTACCTGGGCGATCATAGACTCGCCCCGTGTGTGGGGTCCGTCTCCCCCCTTCCCTGTCCCTTTAGCACAAAGCCGACTTCACTCTGGGCTTCTGTCCAGCTCTCCGGGTACAAAGGTGCTTTTAAAAGACGTGTACGTTTGTATCGGGGTCAGAGAGGAAGGGGGAGGAGAGGGAGAGAAACACCCATGAGGAGAGAGAGCCGTGGACCGGCGGTGACCGGCTGGCTCCCTCCCCGCAGCACCATCAGCAACGTCGACGGCACCGTGACCATCGCCCCCGTCGGGGAGGCCAGGACCTACGTGAACGGGAGGCGCGTGCTGGGGCCCACCGAGCTGCACCACGTGAGCGGCGGGCGGAGGCGGGCGGAGGCGGGCGGAGGCGCTGGGCCCCGGGCAGGGCGGTCACGCCCCCGAGTGTCCGGGAGGGACTCCTGTGCAGTGCTTTTTAAAAAATACGTTTTGATCAACTTCAGAGAAGAAGGGAGAGGGGGAGAGAGAGAGAAACATCAGTGATGAGAGAGAATCATGGATCGGCTGCCTCCTGCACAACCCCTACTGGGGATGGAGCCCCCAACCCGGACATGTGCCCTCGGCCTGAATCGAACCGTGAGCTCAACCACTGAGCCCCGCCGGCCGGGCTTTTCCTGTGTGTGTGTGTGTGAGTGTGTGTGTGTCCAGCCCTAACGGTGTCTGCGGGAGCGGCCCCTGAGCTCCCTCTTTAAGTCTGCGCCCCGGAAGTGACACCTGCGGTCAGTGGTCAGTTCTGTGCTGCCTTCTGACCCGTGTCACCGCCGCCCGTCCCGGGTCCCTGAGCCGCGGGCGCCGTGTGTGCCGCAGGGCGACCGCGTGGTGCTCGGGGGCGACCACTACTTCCGGTTCAACCACCCGGCTGAGGCCCGCGGCGGGCAGAGCGCGCCCGGGGGAGGCGCCCCGGCCGGCGAGGGCCCCAAGGACTTCGAGTTCGCCAAGAACGAGTGGCTGGCGGCCCAGCGGTCGCAGTGAGTGTCGGGGGCCCGCGTCAGAGAGTTTGGGGGACAAAGGAGTGCAGGGGGAGGGCTGCCCCAAGTTTTTTGTTTAATGGGAAACGTTCTAAGCCAGGGGTCTTCAAACTACGGCCCGAGGGCCACATGCGGCCCGCAGAGGAGTCTGATCCGACCCGCCAGGTTTTTCGGGCAGTGAGCGCAGCCGAGGTGTTACAGTAGGAATTAGTAGTTCATATAGTCCGGCCCTCCAGCTCTCTGAGGGACCGTGATCTGGCCCCCACTTTAAAAAGTTTGAGGACCCCTGTTCTAAGACGACTCAGAGCTGCTGTGGTGATAATCACGTGGAATGTAAACTGTGATAGAAAAAGGGAGAGGGAGAGAGAGAGAGAGAGAGAGAGAAACATCTCTGGCCAGTGTGGTTCAGCGGGCAGAGCCTCGGCCTGTGGACTGAGGGTCCCGGGTTCGGCTGCGCCCCCGCGTTCTGTGCCTGACGCTGCCATGGGCGTTGGTGCTTTGCAGGCTGGAGGCGGAGGTCCGGGAGGCGCAGCTGCGGGCCAAGCAGGAGATGCTGCAGGGCATCCAGGTGGCCAAGGAGGTGGCGGAGCAGGAGCTGTGCTGCCAGCGGGCCGCCTTCGAGGGCCGGATCGAGGCCCTGCAGGCCGAGCTGGTACGGGCGGGCCGGTCTCCTCTCCCTGCCCCCGTGTCCTTTCCTGGACGGTGTGCGCGGGTGACAGGTGGCTGCCGGGACCAGACAGGAGCCCTCTGGGGCAGGTGCTGCCTCTGATCCGCCCCCTGCTGGGCGCTCCCGGAGCCTCCCTGGCCACTGCTGATCTGAACCCTGACGTGCGAAGCACCCAGACGCCCTCGCGAGGGGCCGGGCCGTCCCGTCGATGGGGGGTCACGGGTCCTCCAGCCGCGTGAGCCAGGCTCCGGGCTGGGAGGCAGGGCTCCGGCCGGCTCTCCTCCCAGCGTGCCCGGCTCCCGCTCCCGGGAAAGGCGGGGCCTTCTGCATGTCCGGGAGCTGGGAGGAGTGCCGTCTGTTTGCCCTGGTGGTTTACTTATTGCTTGTTTGTGATTGTTCTCCGAAGAAAGAAGAGTCCCAGCAGAAGAAGCTGCAGGAGGTGAGCACCCAGAAGGCCCACCTGCGCATCGAGGAGCTGGAGCGGGCGAAGCAGCGGCTGGAGCAGGAGGTGCAGGCCAACCGGCGGCGCCTGGAGCTGGAGCGGCTGGCCGCCCAGCAGGTGACTCCCGGCCGCGCGCTCCCGGGGCTGGGCGGGGCAAGCTGGGGTGGACGGGGGACAAGCCGGGGTGGGCGGGGGAGAAGCCGGGCTGGACGGGGGAGAAGCGGGGCTGTCGGGGAGAAGCCGGGCTTATCGTCACAGCATCACTCTCAGGGTCAGGGTCACGGTGGCTCCCTGTGCCGACGGGAACACGCCGGGAGCTGAGCTGTCACGGCGGCGTGTTCCGCGGCCCACCGCCCCTAACCTCTCTCGCACACGCACACGCGTGGCCCGCACGCCCGGCCCAGGCGCTGGAAGACCACAGCGTGCGCCACACGCGGATCCTGGAGGCGCTGGAGGCCGAGAAGCAGAAGATCGCCCAGGAGGTGCAGGCGCTGCAGTGGGGCCAGGGCGGCCGGGACCGGGGCCCCCCGGGTGAGTGCGGACGGACGGCCCCGGAGCTGTGCCCGCGGCCCCCGCCGGAGGAGGGCGGCTCAGACACCCTCACCCTGGGACGCGGGTTAGAGCCGCTCACCTTGTTTTATTTTTGTAGAGAGGATGGAAGTGGGGAGGGAAGGGAGGGAGAGAGGGAGAGAAACATCGATGTGAGAGAGACACATCGATTGGTTGCTCCCACACAAGCCTCGACCAGTTCTGGGGATTGAACCTGCAACCAGGTACATACCCTTTGACCTGGAATTGAACCCATGACCTTTGGTGGGAGGGTTGGCGCTGTAACCACCGGGCATCACTGCCAGGGCTCAATCATGAAGCGGAGGACTTTCCCAGGCCTGTCCTTCCCCGGGGGTTATTGCTAGAGCGTGCGTGTGTGTGTGTGTGTGTGTGTGTGGGGGGGGGGGGTGCCAGTATGCTTGTGTGTGCTGACTCCTGTGTGCCCGCTTCCAGTCCCAGTGAGCTGTGTATATGTGTGCATGTGTGTCTGTGCATGCATTTGTGTATGTGTGTGTGTGTGTGTACACTGACTTCCCGTGTGCTCGCTTCCAGTCCCGACAGCTGTGTGTGCTTGTGTGTGTGCTTGTGTGTGTGCATGTGCGTCCGTGTGCATGCCCGAGTGTGTGCGTGTGCACTGACTCCCCCGTGTGCTCGCTTCCAGTCCCGACAGCTGTGTGTGTGTGTGTGTGTGTGTGTGCATGTGCGTCCGTGTGCATGCCTGTGTGTGTACACTGACTCCCCTGTGTGCTCGCTTCCAGCCCCGACAGCTGTGTGTGTGTGTGCATGTGCGTCCGTGTGCATGGCAGTGTGTGTGTGTGTGTGTGTGTGTGCATGTGCGTCCGTGTGCATGCCTGTGTGTGTGTGTGTGTGTGTGTGTGCACTGACTCCCCATGTGCTCGCTTCCAGGGGCGACGAGCTGGGGCTCCCTGAAGCTCTCGCTCATGATCCAGGAGGCCAACGCCCTCAGCAGCCGCGCACAGAGGCAGTACGTGTTCGGCAGGTGAGCCTCGTGGCCGGGCTGGACGGCGGCCCTGCGCTGAGAGCGGTTTGCCTCCGCACCCTTCTTGGGAATCAGACAACTGTTTCAGCGTCTCCGAAGAGAGCTCGCCCGCACACGTTGTCCGCGTCACACACGCCTCACCCGGCGGGTCCCCTCCCGGGCCCTCCGGCTCAGAACGCTCTGGGTGCACGCGACGGCACGCGTGTCTGAGACGGCGCCCCCGCTGTGTGTTTCAGACACGAGGCGCCGGACGGAGGGGGCGGCCCCCGGGTCCGCGTGCGGAACCTGCGGCTCGGCGTGGCCACGCTCTGGAGCCGGGAGAAGTTCGAGTCCAAGCTGGCCGCCCTGAAGGAGTTGGACGAGGTGTGTGCTGTAACTCTCTCTGCGCTTTTAGAAAACGTGTTTACTGGTTTCAGAGAGGAAGGGAGACGGAGAGGGAGAGAAACATCCACGAGGAGAGAGCCATGGACTGGCTGCCTCCCGCACGCCCCGCACTGGGGATGGAGTCCGCACCCCGGGCCTGTGCCCTGACCGGGAATCGAACCCTGACCTCCTGGTTCACAGGTCGACGCTCAGCGACTGAGCCATGCTGGCCGGGCCCTGCTTGTTTTTAATATCTTACTTTCTGTCTTCTAAAATCATACCCCACATGCGAGTTTTTTTTAATCACCAAGCCAGCCTCACCTCAAAGAATAAAAATAAAAGGGAGGGTGGGGTGGCAAAAAGAGGTGCGGGTCCCAGTCGGTCTCTTGAGGAAGCGCTTTCGAGCCTCAAGCAGACAAACCCGTGAACGGCCCCAGAGCAGGAGAGCGTCAGGTGTCCCGGCCGCCGGCCGGCCCAGAGCGATTGATCAGGATCCACCGAAAGCCACAGCCCCGGAGAGATGACTCAGACGAGGACCACAAGCCGATGGCGGTGCGAGCGAAGCTGTGAGCCCGGATGCTCATGAGTCAGATCACACGGCGCTCAGAGCCCTGGCACCGGGGCCGGGCGGGGTCACCACAGGACCCGCGCCGGGAGGAGGCGGACCAGGTTCCCTCGGCGTGACGGGCTGTGGGGATCCTGCTTTCTCTGTGTGGATACGTGTCCGTAACTTCCACACTCCTTATGTGGCCGATGTGGCTCAGTGGATTGAGCAGCGGACTGAAGGGCCCCGGGTTCGATTCCAGTCAATGGCACACCGCCAGGGTTGCAGGCTCGATTCCCAGGGGGTGTGTGTGCAGCAGGCAGCCGAGCAAATGATTCTCATCACTGATGTCTCTCTCTCCTTCCCTCTTTGAAATCAATAAAAACATATATTGAAGATATGAACAAAAAGTGAAACGTGACCATGTGTGTAGGTCAATGACAGACAGAAGCCGTCTGCTTTACTCCCCAGAGTGCCGGCAAGTGCGAGGACCTCTTCTGCGACCCCGAGGACGAGTGGGAGCCTGACCTCGCGGGCGCGCCCGCCGCCGCCCTCTCCCGGAGGAGGTAGGCCGCCTGCCGGCCGGCCGGCTCTGCGCACGGCTGTGTCACTGCCTTGTGTTTCATTTCATTTCATTTTATTTATCTTGTTTTTATTTCATTTTATTTTATTTTATTTTATATTTTATTTATTCTTATTTTATTTATTTTTTATTTTGTTTTATTTATCCTTATTTTATTTATTTTTCATTTTATTATATTTTATTTATTCTTATCTTATTTATTTTTATTTTATTTTATTTTACTTATTTTATTTATTCTTTATTTTATTTAATTTGGTTCAGTCTCAGCTGAGGATGTTTTTCCCGTTGGTTTTTGAGAGGAGAGGGGAGGAGGAGAGAGAAGCATCCATGTGGGAGAGACACATCGATGGGTTGCCCCCACGTGAGCCCTGACCAGGGCGGGGAGCCCACAGGCGCCGGCAGGCGGGTGCTCCTGACCTCGTGGGGGCCGGGCCCGGCCGGGATGGAGCCCGAGTGGGAACACTGCTCGCGGGCGGGCGGGCGTGACCTCCTCCCGCTTCCCGCAGGAGCCAGAGCCTGGTGAGGGACCGCAGGGTGTCCGGCTTCCTGCACGGCGCCCAGGCCCACGCGGCCCCGTCAGGTGGGTGGTGGGTGCTGGCGACCCTGTGACCCGGTGCTGGGGGAGGGCGCCCGGGGGAGAGCGGGGGAGCTGGGGCCTGTGTGCCGGGGAGGGCGCCCGGGGCCAGCAGGGGCCTGTGTGCCGGGAGGGACCCCCGGGCGGGCCGGGCCTGTGGTGCGGCTCCGGGCTGAGGCCGGCTCCCGTCCCACAGGCTCCGGGGAGCCGCCCAGCGCCCTGGGCTCCGGCCCGGCGGGGCCCGCCCTCCCCGGGATCTGCCGGGAGCTGGTCGGCGCGGCCCTGGCCGGGCTCGGGCGGAGCGGCGAGGAGGACACGGCGGCGGACGGCCTGCTGGACGGTCTGCGGCGGGCGCACGGGGGGCTGCTGGCCCTCGCCCGGGCCCACGCCGCGCAGGACGAGGACGGCCCCGGTGACCGTAAGCAGCTCCCCTCCCCGGCCCCCTAACTCCCAGTCCCCCCTCGGCCCCAGCCCCCCGAGTTGTCGGCACAGCCACGTGTCCCGGCGGTGGGGGAGGTGCGGGCGGTGCGGGTGGTGGGTCCACGCTCCGGGAGAGACCTCCCGTCCTCTCCCCTCAGTGTTCTCCGCGGACCCCGCGGCCCAGGCGTGGGCGGTGCAGGTGGCCTGCGCCTTCGGGCAGCTGGCGGCGCTGGCCCCGCTCTGGCCGGGGGACGCCACACCCGGGGCCCCCGCCGCCCGGCTGGGCGAGGAGCTGCGGCAGGAGCTGGAGAAGCTGGGCGGCTGCGTGCAGCTGCTCCTGCAGGTCAGTGCGTGTGCGGCCGTGCGGGAGGCGTGTGCTCCGTGTGTGCCGGCCTCCTCCGTGGGCGGGCCGGGCCGAGCTGGAGGTCAGTGCGTGTGCGGCCGTGCGGGAGCGTGTGCTCCGTGTGTGCCGGCCTCCTCCGTGGGCGGGCCGGGCCAAGCTGGAGGTCAGTGCGTGTGCGGCCGTGCGGGAGCGTGTGCTCCGTGTGTGCCGGCCTCCTCCGTGGGCAGGCCGGGCCAAGCTGGAGGTCAGTGCGTGTGCGGCCGTGCGGGAGCGTGTGCTCCGTGTGTGCCGGCCTCCTCCGTGGGCAGGCCGGGCCAAGCTGGAGGTCAGTGCGTGTGCGGCCGTGCGGGAGCGTGTGCTCCGTGTGTGCCGGCCTCCTCCGTGGGTGGGCCGGGCCGAGCTGGAGGCCGGGACTGGTAACGGGCCTGTCCATGGCAGGGCTGCTCCTCGGACATCCCGTCCATGGTGGCCGACGCCCAGGAGAGGGCCGCCGGGGCCGTGCGACGGGCCGTGGCCTGTGTGGGGCAGCTGGCGGTGCTGAGCGGGAGCCGGCTGCGTCTCCTGGACCCGGGGGCCTGCGGGGGCGCCGACCTGCAGGTGAGCGTGAGGCTCTCTCTCCCGCCGAAGGCCGGAGCCGGGCCTGGAGGAGAGCTCGGTGGGTCCGTCCGCGCTGGCGAGCGTGCGGCCCGAGGGCTGGCGAGTTCTCGCTGTGCCTCTCGGCCCTTTGGTTCGGGGACGGCAGTTACCGTGAGGGCCGGGCAGCCGGTCGCTGGGAGGAGCTGGTTCCAGGGAGTCTGTCCGCTGGCTCAGCCCCGGCGTGGACGCAGTATTGGGGTCCGTCTGGCCCCTCTGGCTGTGGACACAGGATGGGGGTCCCTCTGGCTGTGGACAGTGTCGGGGCCCCTCTGGCTGTGGACAGTGTCGGGGCCCCTCTGGCTGTGGACAGTGTCGGGGCCCCTCTGGCTGTGGACAGTGTCGGGGCCCCTCTGCTCGGACAGCATTGTGTCTGTGGGCATTGCTCCGGCTGGGGCCTGAGTTTGGCCGGTGCCTCTCCCAGGAGGAGCTGGCGGACGCCCTGTGGGACGGAGTCGGCGCGGGGCTGCGGCTGCTCATGGACTCCGGACTGGAGCGGGTGGGGGCGCTGCGGCGCGAACTCTCTGGCCTGCGCCCCCCGAGCGAGGTAACCCCCGGGCGGGGGGGAGGTCCCGTGGGTCCCAGACGGGGCTCACGTTGGTTTTTATTGATGTCAGAGAGGAAGGGGGAGGGAGAGAGAGAAACGTCCAGGCTGAGAGAGAACCACGGACCGGCTGCCTCCTGCACGCCCCCCACTGGGGATGGAGCCCACACCCCGGGCCTGTGCCCTGACCGGGAATCGAACCCTGACCTCCTGGCTCACAGGCCGATGCTCAGCCCCTGAGTGTGTGTGTGTGACTCCATGAACCAGACGGTTACAGATCCACATGTTTGGACGTGTGGACTGTTCCCTGGGGCCCCGCAATGGCTGGTCCGCGGATCCCGGGGGAACCCTCGGCCGGTGGAGCGGCAGTGACACCTGCTGGCCACTTCCCGTCTTCTCTCCCCTTTGCTCCGTCATCTTTTCCACTTCTGAGCACAAACCGCAGGGGTGGGTTTCGAGCGACTTCCCGGGATCGGCCTCCTCGCTGCCCTGGCAGCAGCCTGACCCGCCTCTGGGGGGCGCCCCGGGGGGCGGGGCGTCCCGGGCTCGTGCTTCTGAGGGACGTGTGGGTACGAACAGCCTGTCCTCCCTCCAGGCGGCCCAGCAGCTGAGCGCCAAGGCCGAGGCGCTGGCCGGGGGCCTGGAGGCCGTCCTGGCCGCGTGGAGAGCGGTGAGCCGGCCGGCCTGTGTGTCCCGGTGTCTGTCCTCCCGGCCTGTGTGTCCCATGTCTGTCCTCCCGGCCTGTGTGTCCCCGTGTCTGTCCTCCCGGCCCGGCCTGTGTGTGTCCCGGTGTCTGTCCTCCCGGCCTGTGTGTGTCCCGGTGTCCCTCCTCCCGGCCTGTGTGTGTCCCGGTGTCTGTCCTCCCCTCAGCTCCCGGCCTCTGTGTGTGTCCCGTGTCTGTCCTCCCCTCGGTCCCGGCCGGCACGGCGGTCTCAGTCTGACCCCTCGCCGGTGACCCCACGGAGGAGGGGGAGGAGACGAGGCCGCCCCTGCGTTCTCACCTGCTCTGTTCGCAGGAGGAGCCTGGCGGGCGCGGGGCCCTGAGGGCGGCGGCGGGCCGCGCCCCGGGGGTGTGGGAGCTGACGCGCTGCGTGGAGCGGACGGTGGAGGCCGTGCTGGCTGCCCTGGGAGGTGCGTGCTCCGGGGGGAGGGGGGCGGCCCTGGGAGGTGCGTGCTGGGGTGGGGGTGGGGGGCCGTGCTGTGGGCTCGGGGTGAAAGGGGTGGAGGCTTCTCCCCGCTCCTCGTCCGTCTGTTGCCCAAACCTCGCCGGTGCTGCCTCCCCACCTTAGTCACCGACCCGGGACCTTGTGACAGCGGGTCAGACCCCGGAAAGTCCGTCCTTACAAACACCCACCTGCCCTGGGCGGCCGGTGCGGCTCAGTGGATAGAGCGCCGGCCCGAGGACTGAAGGGTCCCGGGTTCGATCCCCGGTCAGGGCACAGGCCCGGGTTGCAGGCTCCATCCCCAGTGGGGGGCGTGCAGGGGGCGGCCGACCCCCGATTCTCTCTCGCCATGGGTGCTGCTGCCTCTGCCTCTCCCTCCCCCTGCCTCGCCCCTCGGAGGGAGGGTCAGTGACTCTCTCTCTCCTGCCAGGACGCCGCGGCGACGGGGGTGCCCTCCGGACCTGCGTGGAGAGGCTCTGCGTCTTGGCCGGGGACGGCGGCGCCGACCGCTGCGCCCGGAGCCTCGGGGACCTGGCGGCCTTGGCCAAGGCCCTGCTGCTCTGCCTGGAGGCCGGGGACGGGGCCGCCCCCTCGGGGCCCTGGGGGCCGCGCCATCGGGACAGCGGGGAGGGCCGCCGGCCGCCCGGGGCCAGCAGGGCCGGCCCCCCCGCGGGCAGGGGCGTCCCCAAGCGCGTCTACACCCTGCCCGCCCGGCCGCCCAGCTCCGGGGGGCGCACCCCCGGGGGCACCCAGTGGGTGTGAGGGTGGGGGGGGGTGGGGGCCGCGGGGTGGGCGTTCGCTCACGCGGGGGGACACAGGAAGCCGGGCTCGGTGAGCACCACGGAGCCCACGTCTGCTGCTGGGCCTGCACCGGCTCTGGTTTCGGGGGCCCGGCCTTGGGGCCCTCGGCAGCGTGTTAGACGGCGCGGACAGACATGTGTTAGACCGTGCTGACGGACACGTGTCAGACGGCGCGTACGGACACGTGTTAGACGGCGTGGATGGACATGTGTCAGACAGCGCGGACGGACATGTGTCAGACGGCTCGGACAGACACGTGTCAGACGGCGTGGACGGACATGTGGGCCCCTCGTGGCTCCTTGTGGCCCCGGCTCTCCCCGGCGTGGCCGTTGGCACCCGGTCCGCCGGCCTGGCTGGCCTGTTCCCGCTGGTTGTGCTCCTGGTGGACGGAACCACGCCCGCTCCCTGCTGTCCGAGAGGCGCTGGGGCGGTGGGTGGCTTTACTGGCGGCTGAGCCTGCGCTCCCGTCTGCTCGCTCCCCTCCTCCGAGGCCGAGCGCCCGTGCTCAGGGGCGCCCCCGGGGTCCAGACAGGGCACGGCGACGCAGAGGACCGGCTTCCCGTCCGCCCATCACGGCCGTGACTCACACAGACCGTGCGCTGGGCAGAGCCCGGCCCGGCCCGGCTCCCGGGCGGGCGCGTGGGCGGAGGCACGGAGACGGGGGTCCCTGGGCCTGTCACACTTCACGGAAAACACCCCTTCGCCTCCTCCGTCCCCTGATGAGAGGCTGTTCCCGTCCGGCCTCCAGCACCGCGGCACGGCGGTCCGAGAGGCCCCTGGGAGCCCACCGCCTCCCCCGCCTCTTCCCGGAACCGGCGCCCGCCCCCCCGGTGTGCCCCGTCCCCCCCCCTCCCCCGGTGTGCCCCGTCCCCCCTGGCCCCCCCCCCCCCCCGTGCGCCCCGTCCCCGTCGGGGCGGCCGCCGGGCGCCCTGCCCACGCAGCCACCCCGTGTGGAGGTCCTCAGCGCCCCGGTGCTGTGTGTGGCGCCCGCAGCGAATCTGCTTCTTATGTTCAATGTTGGTGTCTGGGCTAGTGCCCCCCTGGACGCGCTGTGTGTGTGTGTGTGTGTGTGAGTGTGAGTGTGTGTGTGTGTGTATGAGTGTGTGTGTGTGTGTGTGAGTGTGAATGTGTGAGTGTGTGTGTGTGAGTGTGTGTGAGAATGAGTGTGTGTGTGTTTATAGGCAGTGCCCTGCCGAGTGCCCGGGGCTCTGTCCCCTGGGGACTTCCGGAAGCTTCCACCGGTTCGGCGAGCTTGCTGGCGCACAGTGCGTGGTTTTTAACCTCAGGCTCAGGAGGAACCTTGACCTGCTGCTGCTTCAGCATCAGTGGTCAGAAGCCCTCTGGGGTCTCTTGTAAACTGTATTTACGTATTTCTAGTATCGATACCCAGTGAACCGTATGTAGTGTGTGTGTGTGTGTGTGTGTGTGTGTATGTGAGAGTGTGTGTGTGTGTGAGTGTGTGAGTGTGAGTGTGTGTATGAGTGTGTGTGTGTGTGTGCGGGGGGGCGGGGGGGGGTGCTTCCTTCCGGAATCATGTGCCCAATAAAGGAATCGTACCGAGCGCTGTCGGCTGCTGACTGTCTCCTGGCTAAGGTGGTTTGGTTTTATTCACTTTATTCCTGACTCAGGATTGCTATATAGCACCGACCTCTCTGAACCAGGAGGTCAGGGTTCGATTCCCGGTCCGGGCACAGGCCTGGGTCGCAGGCTCGGACCCCGGTGTGGGGTGTGCAGGAGGCGGCCGGTCTGTGACCCTCTCTCATCCTCAATGTCTCTCCCCTCGCCCCCTTCCTCTCTGAAATCAATAAAAATACATTAAAACAGACAGACAAGCTCCGGGCTGCGGTGCATTTCATCTGGCCTTTGACCCCGAGGCTCTCAGCCCCGGGGGGCGGGGGGGGGCACGTCCGATACGCGATGGGCCGTTTGGCTCACGTCGCACTTCAGGGGCCTGGGGGACGGCTGTGAGGATGTGGCTGTGAGGATGTGCCGTTTGTCACTCAGCGCCGCCCCAGTGGCCCCGCTGACGGGCGGCGCCCCCTGGAGGGGTGAGGCAGGCCCTCGCCTGGATCACTGTCCCGGCGGGGAGACGGGAAGGGACCTCGGGTTCGCCGGGTAAAACCTGCATTTTGAGGGACAAAGGGAAGGCTCCTCTCCCGCTGCAATGCTCACGCCGGCCACCAGAGGGCAGTGTCTCCCAGGAATCGGGCCAGAGCCGGTCTCCCGGATGCGGATGAGCTAAAGGGAGGCGAAGGGACCAGGTTTCTCTCAGACACATAAGTAAATAAATAAACAGACAAACAAACAAACAAACAAATAAAAATAGGCCGAGAGACATTGAAAACCCACCCCCCACACGCCCTCCTCCTTCCTTCAAACAGCATCGCAAACGCGCATTCACGGCGGGAACATCGATGAGAGAGAAACATCCACCAGCTGCCTCCTGCACGCCCCCCACCGGGGATGTGCCCGCCACCAAGGCCCATGCCCTTGACCGGAATGGAACCCGGGGGGACCCTTCCGTCCGCAGACCGACCGACGCTCTATCCACTGAGCCGCACCAGCCGGGGCCTCGCTTACCACTGATGTGTCTATGCCTCTCTCCCTCTCCCTTCCTCTCTGTGAAAAATCAATAAAATATATATATTTTAAAAATAATAAATAAAAAAAAAGGGCGCAGCAGAGATTTTTAGCAAAAGCGACAGACGCCGCCCGTGGGACACCTGCTGCTCGCAGAGGTCGCCGCGGGGAGGCCCCTGGGCGCGGGGCTGTGTTTTATTTTATTGTTTTTGGAGGTGCGGGGGGGGGGGGAGGGGGCAGGGGGACAGGGTTCTCCCCCCCTCGGGCCCCTCCCTCCAGCCCGGCAGCTCTGATCGGCTCTGACGGGCGTCCGGGCGAAGTGTCGAAGCGGTGAGCCTGGTTCTCGTCTTGGCCCGGCCGCCGCGCTGGGCGGGGGCGGCCCTGACGCTGGCCAGAGCCGCCGGCTGTTATTCTTGGTAATTGCCTTCATTAAGGCAGAGCGTGTGTCAATCAAACCGGCGGCTTTCAACATGCCAGCGGCTGGGGGGGGAGGAGGGAGAAAAGGAAAAGAAAAAGAAAATAAAAAAAGGCATTCTGTTTGTCCGCGGCCGGGGGGCTGGGGGGAGGTCTGGGGGGCCGGGCCCGGATTGGAAACAGGCGCGGGCAGTTTCCCGGGGACCGCTCCCCGGCGGCGCCCGCGGACTCTGAGCACCAACAGGGGGAGAGAGGGGGGCGGGGAGCGGGGGGTAATGAGGAGCCCATGTGGGCGCGGGCGCTGGCGCAGCTTTTAAAAAAAATAAATATGTATTTTCTTGTTTTTTTACCGAGAAAAAGGGAGAGGGACAGAGAGCTAGAAACATCGATGGGAGAGAGACATCCATCAGCTGCCTCCTGCACACCCCTCACTGGGGATGTGCCCGCAACCCAGGTCCTTGGCCTGGACTGGAATCGAATCTGGGATCCTTCAGTCCGCAGGCCGGCGCGCTATCCACTGAGCCGCACCGGCTTCGGCTCCATCAATATTATCAGACGAGGGCACGCCTCCGGTCCGGTGTCACCTGTTGCCGGGTCTTAAAGGGCCGGCGCGCGGACAGGCGACAGCACCGACCTGCGCGGGGCAGGGTGGTGGCGGGGGCAGGGGGAGAGGGGGCTCGCCAGGCGGCCCCCCGGCCTCAGAGCCGCGGCCGTTAAGTATTCACACCCCTCGTTTGCATCCGTGTTACCGGGAGGCGAGCCCTCGGCGACGGCCCCACGCGGGTAAATGACTGTCGCCGGGAGGGTGGGCGTGGGCCGAGCGCCTGTTTGTCAGTGAAACAACCGTTAATTACCCCGCGGGGACCGGCCGGCCTCGTCCCGGATCAATAATGCATCCGCCTCCGGTCACGGGGAGAAACGCCAGGCACGGGGGGCCCTGGGCCTGATGGGGGGGCCCTGGGCCTGATGGGGGGGGACCCTGGGCCTGATGGGGGGGACCCCGGGCCTGATGGGGGGGCCGGGCCTGATGGGGGGGGCGGGGCCTGATGGGGGGGCCCTGGGCCTGATGGGGGGGACCCTGGGCCTGATGGGGGGACCCGGGCCTGATGGGGGGGGCTGGGCCTGATGGGGGGGCAGGCTCGTTCCTTATGCGTCGCCGGGAACCATGGCAACGCCGGGCGCCCGCGTGGAGGGGCTTATTATTACTGTTTTATTATTTATTTATTCAGAAATATATTTTATTGGTTTTCCACGGAGAGGAAGGAAGTCAGAAACATCGATGAGAGAGAAACACCGACCAGCTGCCTCCTGCACGCCCCCCACTGGGGATGTGCCCGCAACCCAGGTCCATGCCCTTGACCGGAATCGAACCTGGAGCCCTCCAGTCCGCAGGCCGACGCTCTATCCACTGAGCCACACCGGTTCCGGCTGTTTTTATTTTATTTTTTTGAATATGTTTCTGTGGATGTCAGAGAGGGGAAGGGAGACAGAGAACCGTCCGTGAGGAGAGAGCATCACGGACCGGCCGCCTCCTGCACGCCCCCCACTGGGGTGGAGCCCGCACCCGGGCCTGCGCCCTGACCGGGGATCGAACCGGGACCTCCGGGAGTCCCTGACGGTCCCCATCGCCTTCCTGTGGGGTGTGGAAGCCTGAGGCTGGCCTTGCCCGGCCCCGCCCTCTGGAGAGGGTGCAGGACGGACACAGAGCCTTCGGGCGACAGGACAGCTCTCCCGGCCCCACCAGGCCCCTCGGTGAGGCAGCTCGGGCCTGGGCATCCCATTTGCATTTGAAAACGGAGAAGACAGCGGGCGGCGTGGGGAGCAGAGGGCTGGCGGGAGGGGGAGCAGAGGGGGGAGCAGAGCGAGGGGTGGGGGGGAGCAGGGCGGGGGGGGGGGGGGAGCAGGGCGGGGGGGGGGCGGCTGGCAGGGGAAGGGGGGGCGGCTGAAGGGGGGCGGCTGGCGGGGGAGGGGGGTGGTTTGTGGGGAGGGGGGTGTAGGAGGGGGCGGTGATTTGTGCGGCCGGAGCCGGGAGGCGCCCAGTGGACCGTGTGAAAACAGTTCATTAAAACGTGGACGTGCCCGGCTGCCTGATGCCGAGAGCGTTTATGGCCGAGGCCCACGGCTTCGGGGGGCGGCCGATCGATGGGGCCATAACTCAGCCGGCGCCCCCATTCCCCCTGCCCCCCCCGCCTGGCCTGGCCGGGGAGGGGGACCCCGAAACGCCTCCTTCCTCGGACCACGGACCCTCCGGACCCTCCGGTGCTCCTGGCGGCCAATCCGGGGCCGGTCCCTGTCCCTGTCCCTGTCCCTGAAGCCGGCCCCTGTCCCTGTCCCTGTCCCCAAAGCCGGTCCCTGCCCCTGTCCCTGTCCCTCTCCCTGAAGCCGGTCCCTGTCCCTGTCCCTCTCCCCGAAGCCGGTCCCTGTCCCTGTCCCTGTCCCTCTCCCTGAAGCCGGTCCCTGTCCCTGTCCCTGTCCCTGTCCCTGTCCCTGTCCCTGTCCCTGTCCCTCTCCCCGAAGCCGGTCCCTGTCCCTGTCCCTGTCCCTGTCCCTGTCCCTGTCCCTGTCCCTGAAGCCGGTCCCGGTCCCTGTCCCCGAAGCCGCCCCTGTCCCTTGCGCGTGAGGCCGTTATGACCGGAGAGGCGGATTCTGCGGGAGGAATGGGTGGTGGTCAGAGGGGGGCTCCTTTATTTCACGTATCGGCTTCGGAGTATATTTCCATTGATTTCAGGCAGGAAGGGAGGGGGAGAGAGAGATGGAGTGCTGTTTGCAGTAAATCGAATCCGTGCGTGTGTGGCCGCTGTGTTCTGGTCGGAAGTTCAGCTTTTATGGCATCACAAATGGCCAGTACAGCCTGGCCTCCATTGCTCAGCGGCTGGAGCATCGACCTAGGAACTGGGAGGTCGGGGTTCGATTCCCGGTCAGGGCACAGGCCCAGGTTGCGGGCTCCATCCCCAGTGGGCGGCGTGCAGGAGGCAGCCGGTCCACGATTCTCTCTCATCGTGGATGTTTCTCTCTCTCCCTCTCCCTTCCTCTCTGACACCAGTAATATGTATATAATAGGACCAAGGTTTCACACCTGTACTTGGCTAAGGTCTGTGTACGTGTACGTGTGGCTCTGCGTGTGACACGTGGGGACAAGGCGGGTTCAGAAAGCACACGGCTGCCGAAGCCGGTGTGGCTCCGCAGATGGAGCGTCGGCCTGCGGACTGAAAGGTTCGGATAGAGCGTCTGCCTGCGGCGGACGGAAGGGTCCCAGGTTCGATTCCGGTCAAGGGCACGGACCTTGGTTGCGGGCACATCCCTGGTGGGGGGTGTGCAGGAGGCAGCTGATCGATACCTTTATCTTTGACTCTCTCTCCCTCTCCCTTCCTCTCTGTAAAAAAGCACACGGATATGTTTGAGGAAGCTCCTTGTTTGTGCTGCTTGAGAGAGAGAGGAGAGGGGGATGGAGAGGGAGGGAGGAGGGAGATGGAGAGAGAGAGAAGAGGGGGATGGAGAGAGAGAGAGAGAGAGAAGAGGGAGATGGAGAGAGAAGAGGAGGAGAGGGAGGGAGGAGGGAGATGGAGAGAGAGAGAAGAGGGGGATGGAGAGGGAGGGAGGAGGGAGATGGAGAGAGAGAGAAGAGGGGGATGGAGAGGGAGGGAGGAGAGAGGCGGGAGGGGGGAGGCAGGGGAGAGAGGAGGGTGGTCCTCGAACCGGGGGGCCCGTAGCCCCCGATCTAATTGCCCGAACATGACGCGGGGCCTGGGGCGTCTCAGCCTGACGGGCGTAATTGATCCCCAAACAGGGTCCCTGGCCGGCCGGCGGCCGCAGCGCCGAGGCCGGGGCTGATGGAAGCGGTTTTCCTTGTCTTTCTTTGGGCACAAAGGGGTCAGAGACATTAGCAAGTTAAAAGCCAGCGGGGGCCGGGGCTCGCCCCCCTGACCCCCGGGCCCCCCCTAATCGGCTGCACATGTGGGCGGTTAGGGAACCGAGCGCGGGCGGGTCCGACGGCAGCGGGCGGGCGGGCGGGCGGAGGGAGGGCACGCAGACCCCAGCCCCGCCGGCCTGGGCCATGAGGGCGTCTGGCTGGGGGGGAGGAGGGGAGATGGGGGGACTCGGGGGGAGTGGGCGGCCTGAGAGGGATTCGGCGGACGTCTGAACGGTAATTGCCGGTAATTGTGTTTGGGTTAGCGTCCGGGCTGTTATTTTTACGGCTGACACGGGGCGGCTTGTGCTGCTCAGGCCCCCGGCCGCTGGGCGGGCGAGAGGCAGGTGTCAGAGGCGGCGGTGGGGCCGCCCAGGAGCTGAGGGCGGCCGGGGGTGGCCCCGATGGGCACGGGCTCCGGCTTAAAAAAAAAAAAAAAAAAAAAAAAATATATATATATATATATATATATATATATATATAATATATATATATATAGATAGATAGATATAAAGATATAGATATAGATATAGATATAGATAAAGATATAGATATAGATATAGATATATAGATATATATAGATATATGTAGATATATTGTATATTATTGTTTTTTTACAGAGAGGAAGGAGGAAAGAGAGAGAGTTAGAAACCGATGAGCTGAAACCCGTGTGGCTCCGTGGATAGAGCATCGAGCTGCAGACTGAAGGGTCCCAGGTTCGATTCCGGTCAAGGGCGTGTACCTTGGTGGCAGGCACATCCCCAGTGAGGGGTGTGCAGGAGGCAGCTGGTCGATGTTTCTCTCTCACCGACGTTTCTGCCTCTCTATCTCTCTCCCTTCCTCTCTGTAAAAAATCAATAAAATATATTTTAAAAAAAAGAATTAAAAAATAATAATAAATAAAAAAAGAAACCTCGATGAGAAACATCCGTCAGCTGCCTCCTGCACACCCCCCACTGGGGATGTGCTCTGGTCCATGTACCCTTGACCGGAATCGGACCTGGGACTCCTCAGTCCTTAGGCCGACGCTCTATCCACTGAGCCACACCAACCTGGGCCCCTTGAACGTTTCCATAGTAGACACACCAGTGCCATTTTTTTCCCTTCTTAATGGCAATTTTTGGGAACAGCACACGACGTTATGTGTATTGACAAGTGTTTCTGAGTTCTCCCCTGTTTCTTATCTCTCTCGCTCTCTCTCTCTCTCTCTCTCTCTCTCTCTCTCTCTCTCCCTCCCTGACACGCACAAATATAAAATAATAAAAGCAGCTGAAACCGGTGTGGCTCAGTGGTAGAGCGTCAGCCTGCGGACTGAAAGGTCCCGGGTTCGATTCCGGTTAGGGGCATGGGCCTTGGTTGCGGGCACATCCCCGGTGGGGGGTGTGCAGGAGGCAGCTGGTTGATGTTTCTCTCTCATCGACATTTCTAGCTCTCTCTCTTTCTCTCTCTCTCTCTCTCTCCCTTCCTCTCTGTAAAAAATCAATAAAACTTATTAAATAATAATAACAATAATAAAAGCAATCCTCCGAACAGTTGAAGCAGGAAACCTCCGCCGCCCCCCACTCCGCCTGCCTCCCAGGAGAAAGGGGGCCCCCTCTGCCCCCCGAACCCCCCGCCCCCCACTTCCCGAGCCCTTTCTCCGGCGGGCGGCGCTCGGCGGGAACCTTCCAGAAGTTAGAACCGTGTTTGTGTCGCTCCCCAACCCCCTCCCCTTCCTCCCGATGACTCGCCGCTGTCTATTCTCGATGAAATTGATGTCAAAAAGGGATTATATATTTCCCGCGGCAAATAGAAGGCTGCCCTCGGCTCCCCGCGGAGGACATGCACCCCTTTAATCATGCTTTTCCTCTCGGGGCATTGAAATCTCCGTCACCAAGGACAACACCATAAATAAAAGCCGCGTGCCCGTCGCCGTGGGTGGGTTTTCTCTCTCTCTCCTCTCTCTTCTTCTTCTTCTCCACCTGCCGGTCCGCCGCCCGAGCCCGGCCGGGGGAGCGAGAGAGAGAGAGAGAGAGAGAGCCGGTGGGACGTGGAGATTTATAATCATTTATTACGGGCGGCCGGAGAGAGGGACGGGGGCGGCGGGGAGGGAACAGGCGCGCGAGGCACATACATCCATACGCGGGCGCCGGGCGGGTAAATGAAAAGCAAAGTGAATCTCTGTGTCTTGTCATAAAGTAATGGGCGCCGGGCGGCGTTATTCATCGCCGGAGCCAAGATGCATGGACTGGCCGCCCCGCGCCGGCAGTGCCCGCGCGCTGATGGATGGCCGGCGGCCGGAGGTGGCCCGGCTCCACATAACGGTATCGTTAGGCCCGCAGCGCGGCCCGGAGCGGCCCATAAAGCTTTATGGCCGGCGGGCGGCTGTGATTTAGCCGCTAATGCAGTACCTGGGGCCGCGGGGGCTTCTGGAGCCGCCGTTTACGAGGCCCTGAGGGAGTCCATGCCCCCGGGGGCCGCGGCAGCCACTCATCCCCACGGCGGCAGGGGGGGGGGGACGGAAGGGGGGGGAGGCAGGGGTTCGAGCGGGGGGGGGGGCAAAATTCCAGGAGAGGCGGACTGTGGCCGTTCCCACACCCACATCCCCCCCCCCGGGAACGGGAGGCCCGTCCGGTTGCTGTTGTGATCTAGAAAAGGGACTCCCCAGCCCTGGCCTGGGTGGCCCAGTGGTTAGATGGGGTCCCGGGTTCGATTCTACCGTGTTTCCCCGAAAATAAGACATCCTCGGGCGTGTGCGTGCCCCACACGGAAACACGCAGAGAGCCCGGCCCGTCACGCTGAGGGCAGTGCGGCCTGTGGTCTCGGGGGCGAAGGTCCGGAGCCGGCGAAGGGCCGCGGCTTCGCGTTAACATTTAACCGGCGGCAGAGCCACGCCGTGTTGCAATTCTCCTAACGCAATGCCGTCCCCGTGCCCGGCCGGGGCAGGTGCTCAGTAAACACGGCCCAGGGACCATCTCTCTCCCTCCCTCCTTTTTTCCTTTTAAACAAGTTTGTATGGATGTCAGAGAGAGGGAGGGAGGGAGGGAGAGAGAGAGAGAGAGAAACGTCCACGATGAGGGAGAAACATCCATCAGCTGCCTCCTGCACGCCCCCCACCGGGGATGTGCCCACCACCAAGGTCCATGCCCTTGACCGGAATCGAACCCGGGACCCTTCAGTCCCCAGTCCGACGCTCTATCCACTGAGCCACACCGGCCGGGGCCAAAACTCTTTAAATTCTGTCCTGAAGTTCCTCTTCACGTCCTGGGCCCCTTACCGCCCGCTGGTTCCAGCCTGAAAGTGGATACAAGAGTGAACTGGGCCGGAACCAGTGTGGCTCCGTGGATAGATCGTCGGCCTGGGGACTTAAGGGTCCCGGGTTCGATTCCAGTCAAGGGCATGTGCCTTGGTTGCGGGCACATCCCCGGTGGGGGGTGTGCAGGAGGCAGCTGATGGATCTTTCTCTCCCATTGATGTTTCTAGCTCTCTATCCCTCTCCCTTCCTCTCCGTAGAAAATCAATAAAAAAATATATATATATTAAAAAAAGAGTGAATCAGCTTCATCTTCCCCCCAGGCCAGCCCCGCCTCCCCGCGGTCACAGCTGGGTGAGCTGACCCCCAGGGAGCCTCCAGGGGGGTCCTGTTTTGCATGACAAACGCCTGCGTGGAGCCAGGTGTGGCCGCGGAGCTCGGCTCTCTGGGCCGTTATAATTATCTCTCCGCCAGCGAGGTCCGAGAGCCAGAGGGAGCAAGGAGGGAGCGAAGGGCAGGCCGGCCGCCCCCGCCCGAGGCCACAGAACCAGTTTGCGGTGGAGCTGGAGTCACCGCCTGGAGGTGCTGAGACTCGGGGAAGGCGTGTGCGTGTGCGTGCGTGTGCATGCGTGTGCGTGCGTGTGCATGCGAGTGTGTGAATGTATGCATATGTGTGTGAATGCGTGTGGGTGTGCATGCATGTGTGTGTGCGTGTGTGTGTGTGAAAATGTAGGCTCCTGGGGCCCCCTAATTCACAGCCAGACCAGGGAGGGAGAGGTGAGATGACTCATTAGATTTTTTTTCTTTTTTTAAATTTCAGAAAGGGGAGAGGGAGAGAGAGGCAGAAACATCTGTGATGAGAGAGAAGCATTGCTCGGCTGCCTCCTGCACACCCCCTCCCCCCACTAGGGATCGAGACCAAACCCCGGGCATGTGCCTGGGGCCCTTCAGTCAGCAGGCCAATGCTCTACCCACTGAGCCACACGGCGAGGGCTGAGATTCACTCTAAGTAAACACATTTACATCTTCTTTTGTTCCAATGTATTGTAGTCTTTAAAAAAAAAAAACCACATTATTTTTTATTGATTTCAGAAAGGAAGGGAGAGGGGGAGAGAGAGAGAGAGAGAGAGAGAGAGAGAGAGAGACATCCATGATGAGAATCACTGATCAGCTGCCTCCTGAAGGCCCCCCCCCCCACCAGTGGGGGATCGAACCCACAATCTGAGCACGTGCCCCCAACTGGAATCGAACCCGGGACCCTTCAGCTCACAGGCCAACACTCCGTCCACCGAGCCGCACCGGCCGGGGCTGCAGTCTCCGTATGAGACAGCGGGACTGGAGGAAAACCTCCCAGCGGGTCCCCAGGTCACGTCCAGGTTTCCTGCGTCCGTCGGACACGCAGCCCCAGCCTCCCACAGGCTCTGTGCCCGTCTCCACGGCAACCTGCCACAGCCCCCCCCCCCCCCCCCCCCCCGGGGTCCTGCCGGGAATGGCTTCTGCGGCCTCACCTGGGTCTGACTCACCTGCCTCCCTCCCGGCCTTCCCACCAGGAAGCCAGGGATCCCTTCCCTGTTATTTTCCTACACATTTCCCCTCGATTTTTTAAAAAAATTATAGATATCTTTATTGATTTCAGAGCGGGAGAGGGAGAGAGAGAGAAACATCCACGAGGAGAGAGAACCCTGCATACCCTTCCCCCTCCCCCACTGGGGACGGAGCCCACAGCCCCGGCCTGCGGCCTGACCAGGCTTCGAACCCTGACCTCCAGGTTCAGAGGTCGATGCTCAGCCCGGAGCCAGGCGGGCCGCCCGCCGGGCAGGCGCACGGTTTGAAAAAGAACAAGCGCCCGCAGCATTGCGGCCGGCGCGCACGGCCGGGCGGGCGTGCGGGGAACGGCGATGGTGACAAGCCGTTCGGCTGAGGGGTGCCCTCGCCCCCCGGTCGGCAAACCGCGGCTCCAGAGCCACCGGCGGCTCTCAGGCCCCTGGAGGGCGGCTCTTCCACAGAACGCCACGGCCCGGGCGGGTCTGTGTGGGAGACGTGGCGTCGGAAGACGTTTACGTTTAAACAACGTGGCTCTCCAGAGACGTGGCCGTCGTGGTGCTGTTGGTGTCTGGCTCTGTGGACTCATGACTGCCGACCGCGGGCCTAGCAGACTTGGGGGGGGGGGGGGGCGGGGAGAGGGGAAGGGGAGATGGTGTGTCTCCCAGCAATACAGGAGACACAGCTGGGCCCTCACCGTGTGGCTCAGTGGATAAGGCCTTGGCCTGCAGACGTAAGGGTCCCGGGTTCGATTCCGGTCAAGGGCATGGACCTTGGTTGTGGGCACATCTCTGGTGGAGGGTGTGCAGGAGGCAGCTGGTCAAAGTTTCTCTCTCATCGATGTTTCTGACTCTCTCTCCCTCTCCTTTCCTCTCTGTAAAAAAACAAATCAATAAAATATAAAAAAATTTGCAAGTTGTATAACAAAAAATTCTAGAATGTATGAAGATGTCTTGCCAATCATTAGACTAGACAAAAAATAAAAAAATAAAAAAGGAAAAGAAAAAAGAAATACGGATGCCTCCTGGCTGTTCTGCGATCACTTTGATGACCTTTTCCCAGTTTGAATTTTCTCCCCGAGACGGGCACACTGTTTTTAAAAATATATATATTATTATTATTATTATCATCATCATTATTATTATTATTATTATTATTATTATTTTTACAGAGAGGAAGGGGGAGGGATAGAGAGCTAGAGACATCGATGTGCCCGCAACCAAGGTCCATGCCCTTGACCGGAACCGAACCTGGGACCCTTCAGTCCGCAGGCCGGCGCTCTATCCACTGAGCCACACCGGTCCCGGCGATTTTTCTAACATTCCGTGTACCCGGGGTTGGCATTGTTATTTTCTAATTTGAAGGAACCGAATAGCAGCCCCCTTCTCTCTCCCCCCGCCCCCCTCCCCTACCTCCACCGCCTCCCCTCTTCGGCGTGGGCCGCCCGTTCTCTCACAGATGCCCAAGGCACCGCCGCTAACGCTGAGAAATAGGGAACTAAATCGACCTTGATGAAGTGTGTCTTCTTCTGTCTCTGCCGGGGAGTTTATTCCGGGGCCGCGGCGGCGGCGGCAGGCAGGCATGATGGGCGCTAAGGGCTGCCCCCCCCCCCTCCGCCCGGGGAGCGGGCCTGTCCGTCTTCCTGATGGATGGAGTGCGCGCCCCGAGGTGAGTCTGCTGGGGTGCTCAAGGCTGACGCGGCCGCGCTGACAGGCTTCTCATCTTGATCACCGAGGGGCCCGAGCCGGCTGGCTGCCGTCCCGCCCGCGCCCGCGGCTGCCCTTCACGGCTGGGCTGGCCAGTCTGCCGCCCGCTCCCCATCAAACACTGTCTCCCCGCCGGGAGGGCGGGCGGGGGAGGCCTCACTCCTCAGGGGCGTCCGCTCCTATGCTACCGGCGCCTGAAGCTGGCGAGTCCTTTTTTTTCTTTTTTTTTTTTAATATATTCTATTGATTTTTAAAAATATATATTTTATTGATTTTTTTTACAGAGAGGAAGGAGAGAGATAGAGAGCTAGAAACGTCGATGAGAGAGAAACATCGACCAGCTGCCTCTTGTACACCCCCCACCTGGGATGTGCCTGCAACCAAGGTCCATGCCCTTGACCGGAATCGAACCCGGGACCTTTCAGTCCACAGACCGACGCTCTACCGCTGAGCCAAACCGGTTTCGGCTTCTATTGATTTTTTAACAGAGAGGAAGAGAGAGGGATAGAGAGCTAGAAACGTCGATGAGAGAGAAACATCGACCAGCTGCCTCCTGCACGCCCCCCACTGGGAATGTGCCCGCAACCAAGCTCCATGCCCTTGACCGGAATCGAACCTGGGACCTTTCAGTCCGCAGGCCGGAGCTCTAGCCACTGAGCCACACCGGTTTTGGCAAAGCTGGTGAATTCTTGGTCCTCCCCGTTCACGCCGGGCTCAGTCCCACCGCCGGCCCCAGGGGCAGAGGGGCGGGCGCCTGAGCGAGCCGCGGGAGCTAGGAAAACACGGGTATGTCTTGTCCCCACAAGCTCGGTCCCTCCGGCCTGGGACGTACTCCAGCAGACACTCAGGAGGAGGCCCAGGAGGACTCGGAAATCACCCTCAGGGTTTCAGTGGGGACAGGCCTCAGGGAGGTCATGTATGATGGAACCGTGAGCTTGTATGTAGCTGGGCGTTTTGCCACGGACATGGGCTTGCGGCGGGAGAAAACACGCTATGTACACACAGGATGGTCACCGTTCTAGTGTGTATCAATGCCATGTGTGTGTGTGGGGAGGCAAGTTATGGGGTTCGATTTTTTTTTTTAAATTTTTAAAATATATTTTATTGATGTTTTACAGAGAGGAAGGGAGAGGGATAGAGAGTTAGAAACGTCGATGAGAGAGAAACATGGACCAGCTGCCTCTTGCACACCCCCCACTGGGGATGTGCCCGCAACCCAGGTACATGCCCTTGACCGGAATCAAACCTGGGACCCTTCAGTCCGCAGACCGACGCTCTACCACAAACTGGTTTTGGCATGGGGTTCGATTTTTAAAAAATATATTTTATTGATTTTTTACGGAGAGGAATTGAGAGGGATAGTTAGAAACATTGATGAGAGTCATCGATCAGCTGCCTTCTGCACGCGCCCCATTGGGGATGTGCCTGCAACCAAGGTCCATGCTCTTGACCGAAATCAAACCCGGGACCTTTCAGTCCGCAGGCTGATGCTCTACCCACTGAGCCAAACCGGTTTTGGCCGGGGTTCGATTTTTGCATCCTTCCTGGGACTTTTGCAGCCTTGGGGACAGGAGGCACTGAGGCTGGGTTTTTGGGGATCAAGATTGGGTTTTCGGGGATTGGGCTTGGATTTCAAGGGGTGACTTGGTCCTGGTCCCCCTTTTGCACGGGTTCCTTGGGGTGCTGCTCTCCTGGGGATGGGTTTCCGCAGGCGTCACCCCGGGGTGGGGTGCCAGGCGGCACGTGGCCAGGCCCCAGCCTCGGGCCCAGACCCAGCAGGTGTGGGGCTGACACGCCGCGGATGCCCGCACGTGGGCGAGCTTTGCAGCCGCACCTGGGCCGCCGCCTTTCCTGCGCCTCCAGGCGGGCTGGCAGCGAGACAAGTTTTTTTTTTTCTTCTTCTTCTCTTTATTCTTTTCGCAGCGGGACCGCTATCTGGGCCTTTTCCTGCAGATGCAGAAGGCCGCGCGCCACGAGGGCGCCCACCATGTGATTCACCATCAACCGGAGCCTCCGGGGCTCCGATGGCTTCCAGGGGGCGCCCCCCGGGGCCCCGAGGCGGAGGGAGGCCCTCGCAGGGGCCCGGGTTCGGATCCCGCCCCTGGATGCATTGCATACGGTGCAGGGGAGCGCGCCCCGCCGTCCCCCCGTGCGTGCGGGCCTCGGTTTCCCCGCCAGCCCCCAGCCCGCAGCCCGCAGCCTGCACGCGCCGCCCCGCCCGCCGGACATCCCGCCCCCGGGGGGCTGCCCACCTCGCGGGCGCCTTTCCGCACACCACGCCTGTCCGTCAACCGCCGCCCACCAATCAGGCCGCGCCTGCCGCCGAGGGGGTCCCGCAGGCCACGCCCCCTCTCCCCGAGCAGCTCCCGGGAGGGCTGCCCACCTCGCGGGCGCCTTTCCGCACTGGGGCCTGTCTGTCAACCGCCGCCCACCAATCAGGCCGCTCGAGCTTCCGAGAGGGTCCCGCAGACCACGCCCCCTCTCCCCCAGCAACCCCCGGGGGGCTGCCCACCTCGCGGGCGCCTTTCCGCACACACGCCTGTCCATCAAACCGCCGCCTACCAATCAGGACGCGCCGGCCGCCGAGGGGGGGGTCCCGCGGGCCACGCCCCCACTCCCCCAGCAGCCCCCGGGGGCCGCCGGCCCCGGCGCCCAACCGCCCCGGCGGTGATCGACAGGCGGGCGGGCGGGCGGGCGGGCGGAAGCCGCGGCGCCTGCGCACTGGGTGGGCGCAGCGCTCCCCTCGGGCCGGGCCGGCGGCTCCCAGCAGCCCCCGCGCCGCGCCTGCGCAGAGCGGGGGAGGCTTTTAATTCCATTGTGGGGCGGACGGCGTTATTTTTATTAACCGGAGGCGGCGGCGGCGGCGGCGGCGGCGGGACCGTAAGTGCGGGCGGCGCGGGCGGGGCGGGGCCGGGCCGGGCCGGGCCGGCGGGCGGGCGCGGGCGGCCGGGCGGGCGCCGGGCGGGGCGGGCGCCCCCGCGGCCCGGCCCCAGCGCCTCTCCGTCCTCTCCCTCCGCAGCCAGGCCTCGCCGCCCGGGCATGAGAGTCGGCGGCGGGCTCGCCAGCGGCGGCGGCTCCGGCGGCTCCGGCGGCGGCCGGCGGGCGGAGATGGAGCCCGGCTTCCCGCAGGGCCTCGTCATGTTCAACCACCGGCTGCCCCCGGTCGCCAGCTTCGCCCGGCCGGCCGCCCCCCCCGCGGCCTGCGCGCTCGGCCCGCCCGCGGCCCCCGCCGAGCCGCCGCCGCCGCCGGACGTGACTTTCAAGAAGGAGCCGGCGGCCTCCTCCTCCTCCGCCTCCGCCTCGGCGGGCGCGGCCTTCCCCGCGGCGCCGCGCACCCCGTGGGGCTTCCTGCAGCCGCTCGTGAGCATCAAGCAGGAGAAGCCGGCCGACCCCGACGAGCCGCCGCCGCCGCACCCGCACCCGCACCACCACCACCACCACCACCACCACCACCACCCGCCCTTCGGCGGCCTGTTCGCCGGCGCCGAGGAGCGCGGGCCCGGCCTGGCCGGCGACCCGGGCGGCCCCGGCGTCATCCAGGACCTGAGCTCAGTCCTGCACCCGCAGCCGCCGCCGCCCGCCCCGCACCCGCACCCGCACCCCCGCGACGGCCTGCTGGGCGCCGAGGAGCCCAAGCCGGACCACACGCACGGCAAGAAGGCCAAGCGGCCCAAGCCGGAATCTCAGGGAACCAAAGCCAACAAGCGGAAGGCGCCCGGGGGTGCGTCCTCCTCCTCCTCCTCCTCCTCCTCCTCCTCCTCCTCCTCCAAGCCGGGCCTGGCCGCCCCCGGAGGAGCCGCGGCCGCCGACGGGGAGGCCTCCGTGCTGTCGCCCAGCCAGAAGCCGCACGTCTGCGACCACTGCAGCGCGGCCTTCCGCAGCTCCTACCACCTGCGCCGCCACGTCCTCATCCACACGGGCGAGCGGCCCTTCCAGTGCGGCCAGTGCCACATGGGCTTCATCCAGAAGTACCTGCTGCAGCGGCACGAGAAGATCCACAGCCGCGAGAAGCCCTTCGGCTGCGACCAGTGCAGCATGAAGTTCATCCAGAAGTACCACATGGAGCGGCACAAGCGCACGCACAGCGGCGAGAAGCCCTACAAGTGCGACACCTGCCAGCAGTTCTTCTCCCGGACCGACCGGCTGCTCAAGCACCGGCGCACCTGCGGGGAGGCCGGGGCCAAGGGCGCCCCCGGTGGCGGCGGCGAGCCGGGCCCCGCGGCCCCCCCGGGCGCCGCGCCGGGCAGCCTGGCCGCGCTGTCTCAGGGAAGTGGCGGAGGCTCATCCAGGAGGAAGTCCAAGGCCAAGAGCGCGGCCGCCGCCGCCGCCGAGAACAAGGAGCATAAGGCGGGCAAGGCGGGCGAGCCGCCGCTGGCCAGCGGCCTGGGCATGCAGACCTACTCGGTGGAGATGCCCGCCCTGTCGCCGGGCGGGGGCGTGCTGGGCGGCGGCGGCCTCGACGAGCTGCAGAGGAGGGTGCCAAAGCTCATCTTCAAGAAGG
Organism: Pipistrellus pygmaeus; assembly: GCA_949987585.1. Classification (NCBI taxonomy): domain Eukaryota; kingdom Metazoa; phylum Chordata; class Mammalia; order Chiroptera; family Vespertilionidae; genus Pipistrellus; species Pipistrellus pygmaeus. Next base: position 17,056,864 of record OX465322.1, on the reverse strand, counting down.
GAGGCCGGAAGGGCACCGACAAGAGCTACCTGAACTTCGTGGCGCCGCTGCCCGAGCTGGTGGGGCCCAAGGCGCTGTCCGGGAAGCCGGGCGGCGGCCTGGGCGTGGCCGGGGGCGCCGGGTCCGAGGCCCTGGGCGGCCTGCTCCAGGGCGGCGGCGGGAAGCAGGGCCCGCTGAGCAGCTACGACGACGCCATGCAGTTCTCCAAGAAGCGGCGCTACCTGCCCTCCGCCGCCAGCAACAGTGCCTTCTCCGTCAGCGCGGGCCACATGGCCGCCCAGCCCTCCGTCATCCAGGCGGCCGGCGCCGGCGTGCTGGAGGGCGAGGCCCCGCTGGCGCTCATGGACGCGGACATCAAGGCCTGCCACGACAAGTCCGGCATCCCCGACGAGGTGCTGCAGAGCATCCTGGACCAGTACTCCGGCAAGGCCGAGAGCCAGAAGGAGGACCCCTTCGGCCTGGCCGAGCCCCGCGTGGACCTGCACGCCGCCGGGGAGCACGGGGAGCTGGCGCCCGAGGGCGGCCTGAGCCCCGGCGCCCAGGCCCCGCCCAGCGACAAGGCCCTGGTGCTGCAGGAGTACTCCAAATACCTCCAGCAGGCCTTCGAGAAGTCCACCAACGCCGGCTTCGCGCTCGGACACGGGTTCCAGTTCGTCAGCCTGGCCTCGCCCCTCCACAACCACTCGCTGTTCCCGGAGAAGCAGATCTACACTACGTCCCCCCTGGAGTGCGGCTTCGGCCAGTCTGTTACCTCAGTGTTGCCGTCCTCGTTGCCAAAGCCCCCTTTCGGGATGCTGTTCGGATCCCAGCCGGGCCTGTACCTGTCTGCTCTGGACGCCACCCACCAGCAGCTGACCCCTTCCCAGGAGCTGGACGATCTGATCGACTCCCAGAAGAACCTCGAGCCGTCCTCCGCCTTCCAGGCCTCATCTCAGAAGCTGCCGAGCCAGAAGGAGCAGCCGAAGGCCCTCGAGCCCTCGGCCAGCTTCCCGCTGCCCTCCCCGGAGCTCGCCGGCCCGCTGGACGCCCAGAAGGACCTGGAGCCGCGGGCCACCTACCAGATCGAGAACTTTGCACAGGCGTTCGGGTCTCAGTTCAAGTCGGGCGGCAGGGTGCCAATGACCTTCGTCAGTAACTCCAACGGCGAGGTGGACCACAGAGTCAGGACCGCGGTGTCCGATTTCTCAGGGTACACAGACATGATGGCCGACGGGGGCGAGCCGTGCAGCACGCGCGTCAAGACTCCCACCAGCCAGAGCTACAGGTAAGCCCCCGGCGGCCGGGGGGCCCAGGACGCGGCGTCTGTTTCCTTCCGAGAACACTGCCATTGGAATGTTTGTACACGATCCTCGTAAGAATAATGTAATGCCCTTTCAATGCAACTTTTCATATTTAGTTTATTTTGTTAGCGTGATTTTAGCTCTGTTTCTATTATGATTTTTAATCGAAATCGATAGATTCAAAATAGTTTGACATTCAAAAGTGACAACGTCTTAGCAATCAAATTTACATGTATAGAGATGGTCAGGGAATAGCCCAAAAGTTTTAAATGCAAAAAAATAACAAAAAATAAAAAACCCAAACAAGGGAGGAAAAAAAGAAAAAAAAAAACGATGTAAAATACAGAACAAAAAAAAAAAAACTTTGTTGCTAGGATTAAGGTTATTCTAATTGCTTTACTCTCAGGAAAGTGTAATGACGCATGGGAACTCTGTACGCTGTCGCTGTGATGGAATATCCGGTTTACAGATGGTATGGTGTACGCTTCACCGTTCGAGTGAGGGATCGAAACATTTCACGTTGCTCTGTCTGGGCCGACAGGATCTCCGTTTCCCCGTCCGAGGAAGGGATCGAGAGAAAACATTTCAGATCGCTGAGGCCGCCGTGTGCGTGCGTGCGTGCGTGCGGGCGGCCTCTTACTGTGCTCTGAGCTTCCACCACGTCCCCCCCGCCGGCAGGACAGAGCCCCCGGGGTCTCTGGTCCGAGCCCGGAACCATAGCTTTAATGAAAGAAGTCATAACTTTTAAAAAGCGCCCTCTCCCTGCCCGCCTCTGCCCGTCCCACCGACCGGCAGCTGGCGCTGGCCCAGGGTCGGAGCTGAGCGGGGTGCAGGGTTAGGGCCCCGTTGGGGTGACTAGTTCTTTGGAATTGGGGGTGTGTGGTGTCACACGCAGCCCAGAGACATCTCCTCTGTTGCACGTCACCCACACTTCGGGGTGTCTGTGTTGTTTTTTTTTCTTTTTTGTTTTTTTTCTTCTCTAAACCGACCCTCTCTCTAACAGTTCTGGGCCCTCCTTGTCCTGACAGTTTCAGTTTTAGAACGAGCTACATTCCAATGAGCATTTCACAGGCCTGCGGCAGCCAAACACCAAACAGTAATGAGAGAGACACCTGCCACTCCCAGCGTGAACCACGGGAGAGCACCCCACGCAGGCCTTTACGTATCGTGACGCCCCACGTGCTTGGGGCCGGAGCGCCGGCCGCGGTGTGGAATCCCAGCCGGTGCCGGAGCCAGCGGGAGGGCCGGCCCGCCTGCCCCCCAGTGACCTCAGAGCCCCTCGGCGGAGCCGCAGCCGAGCGCAGGGGCGCCCGTCAGTATTGTGCGGGGTGGGGGGGTCGTGGGGAGGGACCCCGACTCTCTGCCCACCCGCATTGCCATTTGCAGCTGCTGGTGACCGGCTCTGCCCCAAACCACTCTCAGCCATTGTGTGTTTTTCCTGATTACGTTTTTACCGCCGGGCGTTGCTGCGGTGAGTTCTGTGTACTCTCGGTGGTGGTTCAGGCTCACGGCCCCCGCTGGCGTCAGGAAAGCACCATGTTTGTTTGTTTGCCCCTCGTTGTGCAACCCGCCCGCCCCGGCTTCCATGGACGATGCAGTCATTAACTTCTGTTACGAAAGCAGTGTTTGGGAAACGAGGGGTTGTTAAGATGGTTACAGAATGCTAGTTTATTTCCCCCTGCCCCCTTTCCCCCCCTTAAGCGTGCTTCTGCCAGCGGAGGGTCACCTCGAGCCACTGCAGGATTCTTAGGGAAAAAACCGTGTTTAACCCTCTTACACCCACTCGGTTCTAAAGTCTGTATTTCTCATTTGGGGACGTGGGCCGGGCCTGGGGGGCGGAGAGGGCCTTCCCGCCGGATCCACGATGTGCGGCTCCCCACGTTTGTTTTATACAGGTTTTGGATTTCTCTAACTTTTATTGTGTGTACTGAAACTGCATATGTATTATTCTGATTGTTTGCTCTAGTTTACTACCAATAAAAGACCTTGTTAATCACAAAATCCGAAGAGAGGCGTCCTCTACTTCCTGCCCGTCGTCACCTCTTCCAGATCTTTCTGTGCTGCGTTTCCCGACGTCCACGCCTGTGGCGCGGCCTGCGGGCCGGGGCCGGCTCTGAGTGTCCCATGTTCCCGGGTTTCTCTGGAAACTGGTTGGCTGTTTTCCTTGTGTCTGAGGGTCGCTGTATGAAAGCAGAGATTTAACGTGCGAGCTGGGACATGGGTTCTTGAATCGGGGTTCGCCAGCCTACACATCATCCCAGAGGCTGTTGGCGCTTCATTCTGAGTTCCAGGATCTGTGGGTTCCTGGCACATTTTTTTTTTGCCTCGAAAAGGTGGTAATAAACTAAGAGCATGACACAGATACAAATGGTCCAGAGCATCTTCAGCCGGGAGAAAAGTATTGTACGTCCCAGGCCAGCAGCGGTCGGAACGGTGGGAAGTGGAGCTATTAGAAGGGGAACTCGGGGAGATCCTGAAGAAGGATTTACAGCCTAAACACGTTAACTGCAGAGGAAGGAGGAAAAGCTGTAGGTGGCTCCGTAAAACCCGGAGGAAATGGTGCTTTGAAATTCAGCGGCTGCGCATGTTCAGGGTGAAGATACAGGATGCCATTCTAGGGGGACGATCAGGGTTTAGACGGAGCCCGACTGTGGGTTTCCCTGCAGGGGGACGTCCGGGCGTGAGGTGGGCCCGTGAGATCAGGGAACTGGCTTTTTCTCTGCCTCGGCGGCCTGGCCAGAGCAAAGGGGCCCAGCTGTGTCCCCGGTTCTGGATGAATCCCGGCTGTTGGCCGTTCCACCACCCGCTTCGCCCCGCTTTCCCCGTGGGGTGACCCCGGAGAGGGCGGTTCCTGCTCTAGATGTTGGGGTGTGCAGCCGGAAGCTCGCGTCTGCGTCTCCTGCTGTGCGTGCGGACAGCCGTCCCCTCGAAGCTCGGTGCCCGGCCGGTCACGGGCGAAGAGAAACGGGACCCAGACCCTGCGTCCGAGATGGTTAGAGAGTCCTCGGAGCATCCTCCTCGGACGGGGCTTTCTGGACCCGGCCCGGCAGGTGGGAGGGGCTGACCGGTCCCTCCCTGGGGCCCGGCGCCCGGCGGGCACTGCTGGGGGTCACAGGGAGGCCCGAACGTGGGCACAGGACACACTCCCTCGCTCCCGAGTTCATCCAACTGCGGCCCGCGCTCCAGAGCGGGGTCTGAGTGCAGACTCCCGTCTGGGTGCTCACGGCGTCTCTGACGGACGGGACAGCCTTTAAGATCCCGGGGGGCGCTGTGCGGGCTCCGGCGGCAGGCAGGCTGCGTGGGGCCCTCCGACCTTCCCGGCAGCGGCAGAGCCGTGACATGGAAGGCTCTCCGCACGGAGGACACGGACACGGACATGGACATGGACACGGCATGTGGGTACGAGAACGGGGGCAGGGCCAGGAGCTAAGACACGGAGGGAGGGCTGAGCCTCTGTCCCCAGCCCACCCACAGCGAAGCCCCCGGCGGCTCCCGGGGGGCGACCGGGGAGCAGCCTGGCTGCAGAACGTGGGGGACTCCGGGGTTTTGTCCAGTTTTTTTTTCTTGTTTCTGGTAGTTTTGCTCCACACGGTGTTGCTCCGCCCCCTCGTCCATCCCACCTGGAGCTTCGGGATGAGGACGGCTTCCCCCTGGGAGTCCGAAAGGGACAGCTTCCGGTTCATTAAAAAAAAATGCTTTACTTATTTTTAAAAATATATCTTATCGTTTTTTTTACAGAGAGGAAGGGAGAGGGATAAGAGTCAGAAACATCGGTGAGAGAGAAACCTCCACCAGCCGCCTCCTGCACGCCCCCCACCGGGGATGTGCCCGCAGCCAAGGTCCGTGCCCTCAACCGGCATCGAACCCGGGACCCTTCGGTCCGCCACAGGCTGACGCTCTATCCGCCGAGCCCCACCGGCCGGGGCTTGAAAGGAGTGGCCGGGTGGCCCCATCGGCTGCGGGTCAGCCGGCGGCCGGTGGCTCGGGTGCAGGTTGCGCACTCGCCAGCTCTTCCCCGGAGGAAGCCCATGCAAGCGCTCACCGCAGAGCGAGTTCCTCCTTCTGGGGGCACAGAAGCCCCGTGCCCTCGGCCGGGTCGGCGGCAGGATTGCCAAACCGGACCCTCCCTCCGAGGCTGCGTTTCTGACTCCGTGGCCCCCACGGCGGCGGTCCTCGGAGACGAGAGAGCAGACTGAGCCCGGCCGGTGTGGCTCAGTGGATAGAGCGCCGGCCTGTGGACCGAACGGTCCGGGTTCGATTCCGGTCCAGGGCTTGTACCTGGATTGCAGGCTCCTGCCCGGCCCTGGCCCTGGCTGGGGCTCCTGTAGGAGGCGACCAGTGGATGTGTCTCTCTCCCATCCTTGTTTCTCTCTCTCTCTCCCTCTCTCCTCCTCTCTCCTCCTCTCTTCTCCTCTGTCTCTCTCTCTCTCTCTCTCTCTCTCTCTCTCTCTCTCTAAAAACCGATGGGAAAATATCCTCAGGGGAGGATTAACAGAAACAAACAAACAGAAAGAATGAAGGCTGACTGGGTGAGGCCTGGAGTTCCCTCTTGCCTGGGGCTACGGTCAAAGGAGGAAAATCCTGGTGAAGGGCTCTAAGCGCAGCCCCAGGGAACAGACCGGTCCAGACCGGTCCACGCCCTTGGCCGGGAATCTAACCTGGGGCCCTTCCGCCTGCAGGCCGGCGCTCTAACCACCGAGCCACACCGGCTTCGGCTCATTTTTAAATTTATTTTTTTCAGCCAGGAGAAGACTAGGTCAGGACTAGGCTCCAGGTAGTTTGTTGGAGGCGCGTTTGGCTCTCATGCCGCCCGAGAGTGTGAGAGACGGAGGCGGGGCAGGGTCCTGTCAGGTCTGTCCTGAGAGGGAGGAAGGAAGGAGGGTTAGGTAAGAGCATGGCGGGGGGCGGAGGGGGGTGAAGAAGGGGGGGCAGGGGGTGTCAGCCGTCTACTGCAGAGCCAGGCCCCGCTCACCATGGCCGGCCGGCGGGCCGTGGGGTTCGAGGGCAGCGGAGACGTGGACCGGGGACAGCGGGAGGCTGGGGACCGCGGTGACCTTTGGGGGTCCCTGCGGGCGCCTGGGCCGGACGGTGAGAGCAGGGGCCCGCCGGGTCCGGACGCCGCCGCCGGTCACAACGCAGCGAGCGCCCTGCCCAGAGGCCGGCCGAGGGCAGGGATCCGTTAGACGGCCCGTCTGGTTTAGTCTCACCGCCCCGCCCCCGCCCCCGCCCCCCGCGTGTGCTGCTCTGCACCAGAACGTTCAGCGCACGCGTGACCGGGGCCACATGGACAGAGATTAACGTCATCCGGGAAACACCAGCCCCAGCAGACAGCGGCCCCGCCCAGTGGCCCATCAGACGGGCGGGTTCGAGGGGGGAGATGGTGATGAGGCCGGAGCGGGTTTAGCCGGCAAACCTCGGCCCGGACCCGCCTGGGCTCGGAGCCCTGGAAGCGGGGTCCCCGGAGCAGAGGCTGGTGGGGGGCTCTCTGTTCCTGGGGGGGGGGGGTCCTCGCAGGTGCTCCCCAGCTGCAGAGCGGCCGCGGCGGCTGCAGGAGGGAGGCTTTCCCAGGCTGGCTGCTTTTCACCTGCTAAAAGGACATGTTTTTAAATATATATATATATATTTTTTATTGATTTCAGACAGGAAGGGAGAGAGAGGGAGAGAGAGAGAGAGAAACATCCACGATGAGAGAGGATGATGGACCGGCTGCCTCCTGCACGCCCCGCACTGGGGAGCAAGCCTGCCACCCGGGCCTGTGCCCTGACCGGGAATCGAACCCTGACCTCGGGGTCACAGGTCGACGCCCCACACGGAGCCACGCGGTCGGCCGGGCGGGAAAGCAGATTTGAGGACGGAGGCTGCTCTGTGTCCGTGATGTCCGGTTCTTTTTATGGTTCCCACGGGAACGATGACGGGAATGGAAATTCGGAGTAAACGTCGGCTCCTTCCTCATTTTCCCCGGAACGCGCAGCTGTCCTCGTCCAGCGGGCGCTCTGCAGGACGTCGGTAAAAGGAGACGGGGTTCCCTTAGTCACCCACTCACGCCACACACACTCACCCGTTCATTCACTCATTCACTCGCCTGCTCATTCGCTCATTCATCTATTCACTCATCCATTCACTCACTCATTCACTCATCCATTCACTCATCTACCCACCTATTCACTCATCCATTCATTCACTCACTATTTCACTCATGCATTTACTCATTTATGCATTCACTCATTCATTTGTGCATTCATTCACTCATTCACTAATGCATTCATTCACTCATCCATTCACCGTCCATTCTCTCACTCATCCATTCACTCATTCACCTATCCATTCTTTCATCCATTAATTCACCCCTTCACTCACCCACTTACGCATTCACTCACTCACTCACTCACCCATTCACCCACCCACCCATTCACTCACTGACGTGTTGGCTGGGTCCGGGCCATAGCAATGACGAGATGAGCAGCTGCCTCCGCTCTGGGCAGGGCAGAGCTGGCCTCCTCCCTCCGACCCTCCAACCCTCCAACCCTCCACCCTAACCCCACACCCCACACCCCACACCCCACACCCTACACCCTAACCCCACACCCCACACCCTAACCGCACACCCGCAGCCGCCAGCCCGGCCAGCGCGGCACCTGCCAGCGCGCCCGTCCGCCCGGCCGCGGCCCCGCGGGGCGTGTGAGCGTCCGCGTTCCGCACGGCTGGCCTCCCCCGGCGTTGTCACCGTCAGCGGTTTTATTCCCGGGGACGTGGGCAATTGAACTTTTATTAAGGTGATTCCGGCGCGGCAGGCGCTGAGCCGGGGCGCCCGGCCGTCCCCCGCCGGCCCTGACCGATGGCGCCGTCAGGCCCGCCGGGAGCGGCGGCCGCGGCCGAGATGGATCACCCGCTCCCGCTCAAGCGGCCGTTTCTGCTGAGCGCCGCGCGGCTCCTTGACCCAAGGTCCCCGCAATTTTTGAGCAACTTAGGCTCCGGGCGGGCGGGCGGCGGGCGCGGCTGATGGATGCGCGGAGGCCCGGGCGGACTCTCCCGGACGGATTCCCACGGGCACGTCCGTAATGGAGCCGCTGGGCCTTCTGCTTATTTACCGGCGAGGCGGCCGCGGGCGGGGCCTGAGGGGCGCTCAGCATCGGCTGCGCCTCCTGGGCCGGTTTCCGCGTTCCCAGGACCTGCTTTTTGTTTGTTTGTTTGTTTGTTTTTTAAAAATATATATGTATTTTATTGATTTTTATAGAGAGGAAGGAGAGAGAGAGAGAGAGAGAGAGAGTCAGAAACATCCATGAGGGAGAAACACCCATCAGCCGCCTCCTGCACGCCCCCCACTGGGGATGTGCCCGCAACCAAGGTCCATGCCCTTGACCGGAATCAAACCCGGGACCCTTCCGTCCTCAGGCCGACGCTCCATCCACTGAGCCACACCGGTGAGGGCCCCGGGGACCTCCTGATGGGAAGGCAGCAAGACACACCTCTGGGATGCGGGCGGTGTTTTAAAAATGGGACCCTTGTGTCCGAGTGAGAACCGGCGGCCAGAGGCCCGTCTCCGTGACCTTCGACACGGGCCCCGTGACCTTCGACACAGGCCCCACGGCCTCTCGCAGGCTCTGACCTTTCTCTTTGCCGTTTGCTCTTCAAAGACGATCCTCAGCCCCGGCCAGGCTCACCCGCGGCCGATAGTTAATCATTACATCATCGGGCCGAGGGCCGGGCACCACGGTCACCCCTCCTCCCCCGTCCCTCGCCATCGCAGAGCCGAGCCGAGCTGCAGGGAGAGCTGCCCGGCCCCGGGAACCCCTGGGCCGCCCCGTGCCCCTGCGGGTGGGTCCCCGGCCGCCCGGCCCCGCGCCCTCGGCCGAGCGCCCGCCGGTGGCCCCTGCAGCGCCCGGGGCTCGGGGTCACGGCCACTGAGCGAGGCCCCGTCTCAGCCGGGCCCCCGCGGTCTGTGAGCAGGTGCGGGCACCCGAGAGGCTTCGCTTTGGGAGTGATTTGCAATTCATCCCATGGCCAGCGGCCCCGGCGTCCTGTCCTCCGGGGTCCGAGCGTCTGGGGGTCCGGGCGTCTGGGGGTCCTGGCGTCTGGGGGTCTGGGCGTCTGGGGGTCCGGGCGTCTGGGGGTCCGGGCATCTGGGGGTCCGGGCGTCTGGGGGTCCAGGCATCTGGGGGTCCGGGCGTCTGGGGGTCCGGGCGTCTGGGGGTCCGGGGCATCTGGGGGTCCGGGGCGTCTGGGGGTCCGGGCGTCTGGGGGTCCGGGCGTCTGGGGGTCCGGGCGTCTGGGGGTCCGTGCGTCTGGGGGTCCGGGCGTCTGGGGGTCCGGACGTCTGGGGGTCCGGGCAGGCCTGTGGACTCTCTCCTCGGCCCAGGACCGGTGCTGGAAGGAGCCCCAGGCCCTCCTCTTCCAGGTCCCGGTGACTCCAGCTGCACTCATGTGTGTAGCCAGAGATGCCGTGTCCCCCCCTCCCTCCCCTCCCCCCTCCCCCAGCTCCAGCCTGGGGGCAGCCCAGGCCGTGTTTACGGTCTGTGACGCTGCAGGGAGCAGTAATAGTGAAACCCGTTAACCACCCACGGCTTCAGTTTCCTCCGCCGCCGGCTCCTCATTCATATGTAAAACGGGACCGAAGGCCCGGCCCGCACTCACAGAGGGAGAGGAAGCTGGCTGACCTGCAGGCTGGGGGGCCTGGCCAGGGCCGCTGAGAGCGTGGCTGTGAGAATTTCAGCACCGAGGACGCAGGCCACAGCGGGCTTCTAGCGGGAGGGCTGCGCGGTTCTGTTTCCTGTCCAAACACGTGTGTACACACAGAGAGGCATACATGTACACACAGAGAGACATATATACAGACATGTACACATATACACAGATATATACACACACACATAACACACATATACACAGATATATACACATACACATAACACACAGAGACAGGTATATGTACATATACACACATACATGTACATACAAATACGGATATATGTACATATATACATAACGAGGTATATACATATATGTACGAACAGGCATACATACACACGCACACACATATATATACACACACAGAGAGAGACATATATACATAGACATACACATACACACAGACCTAAATGTACATATATACACAGAGACACATATGCACAAACATACACAGATATATACATACGTACACATACAGAGACATATACATACACTGACATATATATACACACATATATACACACACACACTATATATATAATTTATTTCAGAGAGAGGAGAAGAGGGGGAGAGAGAGAGAGAGAGAGGGAGAGAGAGAGAAGGGGGGGCTCTGGCCTTGAGGTCCGTGAGGTTCCCTGGGCCTCTGCCCTCGGGAGGCCCGGAGCTGAGCGGAGGGAAGCCCTGAGCGGGATCGGGGGAAGGGACCGCCGAGCAATGGCCCTGAGGCAGCCCCGGCGGGCAGCTCCCTGCAGAGGCGGCTGGAGCTCTGAGCCGGGAAAGAATGGGACCCGGGGCCCTGGAAGGCGGGTGGGGGTGGGGGAGGGAGAGGTGTGTGTGGGGGTGCAGGTCCCCATCCGGCCGAGCCGCCTTTGGCTGGTGTTTGGAGCGATGCTGGGTCAGGAGCGGGCCCGGCTGACCGGGAGGAGCTGGCTGGGGCTGTCTCCCCGCCCTCCGCCCAGGTCCCCGGACCACAGCTCAGCTGGGCGGCCTCGGCGTGGCTCCGCCGTGGTCCATCAGCGGGACTGGCTCCACTCCCGGTGGGGGCGCTGGCACCCCATGTCCCCCGACATTGGGACAACGTGGGCTGTGGATCCAGGAGCGAGTCCAGGAGGCACCCAGCCTGCTCCGGGACCCCCCCCCCCCCCCGCCCCTCCTCCCCGGCTGGGGCAGGGAGAGAAGGAAGAACAATGCCAGGTGAATTTTTAACAGCTCGGCCAGCCGACCAGGGTCCCGGGAGGGGCCCTGCCTTGCCTGCCCTTTGGCCTGGCTGGGCCTCTGCAGGGAGGGAGGTGCTGAGATGCAGAGGGCGGCCCCGGGTTCGAGTCCCGTCTCCCAGCACAGGCTCTGGGATGCCCAGCAGGTGTGTTTGCTGTGGGGGCCAGGCAGGTGAGCAACACAAAGATCAGCCCGGCCGGTGCGGCTCACTGACCCAGGAGGTCAGGGTTCGGTTCCCGGTCTGGGCACAGGCCCGGGGTGCAGGCTCCATCCCCAGTGGGGGGTTTGTAGGAGGCGGCTGGTCCATGATTCTCTCTCATCATGGATGTTTCTCTCTCTCTCCCTCTCCCTTCCTCTCTGAAATGAAAAAAGAAAAAAATTATATATATAATTAAAGGGAAATATAACACATATATAAAGGAAAACAGCCCTCACCGGTGTGGCTCAGTGGATAGAGCTCCGGCCTGCGGACTGAAGGGTCCCGGGTTCGATCCCGGTCAAGGGCATGTGCCTTGGTTGCGGACACGTCCCCAGTGTGGGGTGTGCAGGAGGCAGCTGGTGGATGTTTCTCTCTCATGACGTTTCTCTCTATCCCTTTCCCCTCCCCTCTGTAAAAAAAATCAATAAAATGTTATATTAAAAAAAAAAAAAAGGAAAACAAAGGGTCTTATCCTGAGATGTGCTCAGTGCCCGTTGAATCAGTGAATTGTTTCTTGTTTTCATCACCCCCCCCCCCCCCCCCCCCGCATAGATAATCCTCACAACGCGTCTATTCACCCGCGGGCGTGGTCAGGAGGCTCCGGGCAGACCGCGCGCCATGGGGTTCGGGGCGTCCGGGGAGCGGGTTCGGGGCGCCCCAGGAATGCATCCGCCGGGCTCCCACGTGGGAGAGGAACTGATGGAGACGAAGCTCTTTTCTTTTCTTTTAATTTTATTGATTTTTACAGAGAGGAAGGGAGAGGGAGAGAGAGCTAGAAACATCGACGAGAGAGAAACATCGATCAGCTGCCTCCTGCACGCCCCCCACTGGGGATGTGCCCGCCACCAAGGTCCATGCCCTTGACCGGAATCGAACCCGGGACCCTCCAGTCCCCGCAGGCTGACGTGCTATCCACTGGGCCACACCGGCCAGGGCAGGAATGACTCTCTGGATGTGCTATGAGAGGAAGGGAGAGGGAGAGAGAGTTAGAAACATCCGTGATGAGAAAGAATCACGGACTGGCTGCCTCCTGCACGCCCCACCCTGGGGACGGAGCCCGCCCCCCGGGCCTGTGCCCTGACCGGGAACCGAACCCTGACCTCCTGGGTCCTAGGTCGACGCTCCACCGCTGAGCCGCAGCACCGGCCGGGCAGGTACTGGAAACCCCTGAGGCCTCGCAGGCCCAGGGCTGCTCTGAGGCGGCTCCCCGGCTCCCTCCGAAGGGGGGTGGGGGGTGGGGGTGGGGGCCGCCCGGCCGGGTCAGCGGAAGGCCTTTCAGGAACTGGGCGGCCCGGCTCCAGGCTGCTGGGCTCCAGTTCCCACTGCCCCGCAGTCACCCCCAGTCACCCGTCAGCCCGCGGCAGGCTCCGGGCACGGGGCTCGAACCCTCCTCACGTCGGGGCAGGAGTCTGGTCTCGGAGGGGGGTTTGGTGCTGGCGTGTGTGACGTGGGAAACGGGGTGCCTGGGGCATCATCGAGGGCTGCTCACCGGTGTCCGGTGTCCGCGGCCGGGGAAATAGGATGAATTCAGATTCTCAGCCAGGTTCCAGGCAGAACTTCCCCTTTCTTATTGAAGAGCCAGCCTATGTGCACTTGGTGGTTATCTCGATGCTCCCCTCGTGGCCACATCCTGGGCTCCCCGCCCCGTCCCCCCCGACCCCCTGACACCCCCATCGTCCCTGCCCCCGAGGCAGCTGCCCCAGCCGGGACGCCCTCTCCCCACCTCCCCCGTGCTCCCTCCTCCCTCCCTCCTGCATCCCTCCCTCCCTCCCTCTCTCCCTTCTCCCTCCTTCCTCCTCCCTCCCTCCTCCATCCCCTCCCTCCCTCCCTTCTCCCTCTCTCTCTCCCTCCCTCCTCCATCCCTCAGCAGCTGCGCCCACACGCCTGTGACTCAGAGCCGAGCCCTGACGTCCTGACAGCCAGGCGTGTGCTCCGGGGCTGGGACAGGAGGTCCAGGAGGCCCCGGCGCCCCCTGGAGGCGTTCCTGTCTGCCTCCACCCCCCCCCCTCCCCACCCCTCCTCACCCCTCCCCACCCCGGGGCGGGCAGGGCAGGAGAGGGTCTCCCTGCAGTGCGGGCCCTGATCCAGCCGGACCCCTCCCGGACACTCGGGCTTTATCCTGAGACAGTCCCGGCCGCAGCCTCCACGTCCCCGTCTGTGAAGTGGGACCGCACTGGCCACTCGGGGGGCTGCTGGGAGGGCGCTCGGCTCTCAGGGGGAGGGGTTGGGGGGCTGTGGCTGGGCCGGGGCCCAGGAGCGCAGGGGGCACTGCTTCGGGGGCTGCTGGGGGGCGAGGTCACCCGCCCGTCCTCGGGGACCCCTCAGGGCCGGAGCTCTGGGGGGTCTGAAGAGCTGAACCATGGGAGAACGCGTGGGCCTGGGGGCAGGGAGGCTGGCTGCCTGCCCCCCCCCCCCGCCCCCTGCACCTGTGGGGTCGGGAGCCACCAGCACCCCCCTCCCCACCCCCCCAGCCAAGCACCCGGGCCCGAGCCCCCAGGCCTGAGTTTTGCAATGAAAACAATAAAGATCATCGAGTTGTTTATCTGCTTCCTGTAAACAAGGTCCTTCCGTCTTCGCTGCTGCCTGTTTATCCCCCCCCCTTCCCCTCCCCTCGCTCCTCCGCAGGCAGGCGAGGAGAGAAGGTGCGAACTGGAATTCCCCCCCCTCACCCCCTGCCGGCCGCCAGGGACTTCCCTGCCTCCCGCTGGGCCATGGAGACCAGCCCTGTCCGCCTCGGACCGTCCGCTCTGGGCCTCCGTCCGGCCCCGAGGCCTCGGCCGGATGCTCTGACCTTCGCTGACCTTGCAAACCCCAGGGCAGGACCGGGATCGGCCGAGCCCTCCCCATCTGAGGTCTCCCCGCCCCAGGCCCCCCCCCCCAGAGCCCCCCTCACCCGAGGTCCCCCCCTGAAGTCCCCCCCAGGTCCCCCCCCGCCCGAGGTCCCCCCCCTGGGGTCACCCCCAGGCTCCCCCCCCCCTCCCCCGCCCGAGGTCCCGGCGGGAAGGCCCTGCGGGGACCAGAAGCCGAGCGGAGAGCCCTCTGGGGCTGCCGCCGTGGCGGCTGCTGAGCGCGGCCGAGGTGGGGCCGTGCCGGACAGCCGGTGACTGGTGACCGGTGACCGGTGACGGCGGAGGCTGCGCGGCGGCCACTGGCCCCCGACCACCCCCCGGCCCCGCTCCAGGCCAGCGGGGGCCTGTGAGGACGTTTTGGTAACTTCCTTCCTTCTTTTAAACTAAAGAGACGTTTTTATTGGTGTCAGAGAGGAAGGAGGGAGATGGGGAGAGGGAGAGAGACACGTCCGTGAGGAGAGAGGAATCCGGGGCCGCCGCCTCCTGCCCGCCCCGCCCTGGGGATGGAGCCCGCGCCCGGCCTGCGCCCTGACCGGGAGTCGAACCCTGACCTCCGGGTTCACAGGTCGGCGCCCGCCCGCCCGCCTGCGCCGCGAGGCCGGGCTGAGGTTGGGTAACCTTCCGGTTCTCGGAAGCAGAAAGTGAGCCGACGCGGAGCCGGGCCGGAAGGAAGGCGGGCCCCTATCATGGTTTCAGATTCTCGCCCACGTCTGTCCGCTCGTCTGCTTTTGAAGAAGGAGAAGCCTCGGACGGACGGACGGACGGACGGACGGCGCCCAGAGCAGATGCTGCGCGCCGAGGCCTCTCTCTCTGAGCTTCGCAATGAAAATAATAACAGTAATGGAGCGATAACAATAATAACAACAATTCTCCCTCTCCCCCAGCTCTCTCCCTCTCTCTCTCTCTCCCTCCCCTCTCTTTCTCTCTGTCTGTCTCTCTCTCTCTCTCTGTCTCTCTCCCTCTCTCTCTCTTTCTCTCTCTCTCTCTCTCCCTCTCTCTCTCTCTCTCCCCCCCCTCTCTCTACCCCACCTCTCTCTCTCTCTCTCTGTGTCTCTCTCTCTCTCTCTCTCTCTCTCTCTCTCCCTCCCTCCCTCTCTCTCTCTCCTCCCTCTCTCTCTCTCTCTCTCTCTCTCTCCCTCCCTCCCTCTCTCTCCCTCTCTCTCTCTCCCCCCCCCCCTCTCTCTACCCCACCTCTCTCTCTCTCTCTCTCTCTCTCTCTCTCCCTCCCTCCCTCTCTCTCTCTCCCTCTCTCTCTCTCGCTCTCTCGCTCTCTCCGCTCTCTCGCTCTCTCGCTCTCTCGCTCTCCTATCTCGCTCTCTCTCTCTCTCTCTTCCCTCCCGGGACAGACCCGCCAGTGCCGCTGTCACTGTAACCGGCCACAGGAAGTCTCCTCCAGGGAACCCCGTTTCCGGGGACCCCCCCAAGGGCGGGG